>CAUYRB010041718.1:0-47574 GCA_963574695.1 Propithecus perrieri
CAGCTACTCGGGAGGCTGAGGCAGGAGGATCGCTTGAGCCCAGGAGTTTGAGGTTGCTGTGAGCTAGGATGATGCCATGGCACTCTAGCCCGGGCAACACAGTGAGACTCTGTCTCAAAAAAAAAAAAAAAAAAAAAAAGAAAAGAAAATATAGTAAATATACACAGTGGAATACTACTCAGCCTTTAAAAAGAAGGAAATCCTGTCATTTGAGATAACACAGACGAACTTGGAGGACATTAAGTGAAGTAAACCAGGCACAGAAAGAGAAATAACACTTGATCTCACTTATTTATGGAGTTTAAAAGGTTGAACTTACAGAAAGAGGGAGTACAATGGTGGTTACCAGAAACCAGAGAGTTGAGAATATTAGGGAGATGTTGGTCAAAGAACACAAAATTTTAGTTAGGTGGAACGAGTTCAAGAGATCTATTGTACACCATGGTGACTACAGTTAGTATATTGTATATTTGAAAGATGCTAAGAGAGTGGATTTTAAGTGTTCTCATCACAAAAAAATAAGAACATGAGATAATGCATATGTTATTTAACTTGATTTAGCCATTCCACAATGTATACATGTATCAAAATATCATGTTATACACACCACTACACTCAGACCAGCCTCAAAACATCATGTTGTACCGCATAAATATATACAACTTTTACTTGTCAATTACAAAATAAAATTCAATACAAAAATCAGGCAAACAGACAGAACTCAAGTTCTCTGGCTCAGAGAGTATCAGGCAAAGGTAGTTTAGTGCCCTGGGTATTCTGTTACAGACAAGGGTCTTTGAATGATTGATTCTTATGTGATATATATTTATCCTCAGAGTTCCATGATGATTCATCTGACTCTGCTTTTTTCAGACACTCTGGAACTTTACATATAGTTTCATCCAGTCATAAATACTTATTTCTTATGCAATTAGAGAATTGTTTTCATTACTTTCAAAAACTTTTGATCTCTACAGGAATACATCATTGAATGTGACTTAAAGTTCTACAAAGTGAACTTTGTTCTCCTCTTGACAGATTGTGCTATATGGACCTTCTTCATCCTATCATTTATATATAGGAATCTAACTTGTATATTTAGAAGAATAGCTAAATAAATTTGGAGAATCTGTTGAATCTTATAGCAAGGCACAGTGGCTCCCAGGTAAAGCAAGCTATTATTCACAACACTAATTTCCTCTGTCAGAGGGAATGGGGCCTAGAAGCTAAACAGGAACATTGAAAATAATTTGCAGCCTAATAAACACAAGTTTTTCCTACCTAACAGCAAAATCTAAATGAATGATTTTGTTTTCAATTTTTCAGGTATTTCCTGTTGAATGGACTGGCCCATGGTATGAGTATGCAGGATAAAAGTAGACACATGCCATATTATGCAATCATTTCTAAGTTCTCTTTTATATATGTTGCCTTTCTTTAAGTGCTTTTCTAATACATTTAAGTCATACAAGCACTAATACTCACAAGGTAGGCATTTCTCTTTCATTATCTTACCAAATAACAACCTCGTGTAATTGTTTAGCATCAGCATATCCATGCCAAATGGAACAGCTAACTAGTTAGAGGAGTAAGCTGCACATTTTTTCTCCCTTTAA
This sequence comes from Propithecus perrieri, assembly GCA_963574695.1. Taxonomy (NCBI): domain Eukaryota; kingdom Metazoa; phylum Chordata; class Mammalia; order Primates; family Indriidae; genus Propithecus; species Propithecus perrieri. Next base: position 1,617 of record CAUYRB010041718.1, read on the forward strand.
TATCTGACTTTGAAAAACATACACTTTCCCTTTTCCTCACAAATCCAAGATGTACAATACCTTATACTGTTGAAATGATTTTTTTTATGAATAGAAACAAAGAAAAATAGTTTCCATAGCAACATGTGTTTCTATATGGAAACAGAACATCATTTTCATCACTATTCAAGTTGTGTCTTGTTATGCCAGTTTGCCTATTGATTTACTCAGAGAATAGGTCAGATGCTGAATGTCATTCTGAGGAAAGAATAGAGGCAAATGGACAAAGAGAAAAGAAGTATTCTAATTTCACACAGAGTAAGCTATTTCGTTACATAGGCTTTCTGATTTAGGCAAATTGTAAAACACAACATGGGAAAAAGAATTAAGCTATATGTTAAGAGAGTGTCTTGTAAATTTTGCATGGGCATATAAACCAATAGATTTCTGGAATTGGCATATGAAGAAAATGACGATTGTACTATAAATACATGTGCATGAAATGAAATATAACACATGATAATGTAGGTCAGGTGCAGAAGGTGGGGAGAGAGAGAGTGAGGAAAGTCTGGCACTGAAGCTATCAATGAAAAATGAGATTCCAAGTGCCTCAAAGTTGATGTATTCCATATGAAGGAATGATAATAAAGCAAGAAAAATTCCTTGACTCAACTAAATGAATTACCTGAGTAGTTTCTGTGTTGTGCACCCTTGAATCAGGTATGTAGTTTGTGTGTGTGTGTGTGTGTGTGCGTGTGTTTGTGAGAGAGAGAGAGAGAGAGAGAGAGAGAGAGAGAGAGAGAGAGATTAATTAGATTAATTTATCATGTACCCACAAGTTTTCTGGACCATAAGGTATTCAGATGTATGTGCAGGGTATTTTAAGCACACAGATAAAGAACAACTCATTATGCCTAGGAAAAGCCAAGAAAGGTTTCAGGGAAGAGATAACAATGGAATTGGCCATTGAAAGATGGGTAGGAGTTCTTTAGGAAGACGAGGAGAGAGAATTTCATGCAGAGAAAATAGCACTAGCATTACAATGAAGGTAGTAAAAAACTTGATTGTTCGGGGTGAGGAATTTAACCTGCTGTGTTTTAATTACACAGTGTATTTTTATAGTTAAAGGAAAATGTATTTTCAGATTTGGGAAGTCCAGACAATATACGTTATGATGTCAACATGAAATAAACTAACTAGCATGCTTCATCATAGTAGCAAAGAAGAAAAGAGGGCAGAGGACAGAGCTAGGTGAGGGAAATTATTAATATTGGATATAAAAATGTACAACTTGGAAGCCATCTCACTGAGATTGACAGAGAAGCTAGAAAAATTGTATATTGGGGAAGATAGTCAGTGTGAAAGTGATATTTAACAAATAACAGGAGCGAGAAATTGAGGAACCTCCTGTTTTATCATGAATTGTGCTATCTCTGCATAATATAACCTATCTGCTGATGAACAAGTTTCTCTCCATGAGACCTAACAATAGAGCTGAACCTATGAAAACTTGTGAAAACAGCCTCCCACTTCCCTTTAGCATTTTGCTCCTACCTTCTGTCATCAACTCCAACCACTTCATGTGCACAATATCCTATGCCTCCATGTATCAGATATTCTATGTTATTCTTTGGTTGCCTCAAGATCCCCACAGTGATATTCTGTTTAGGGTCGTTGTGCCTGGGCAGGAACATATACACCTTCCTCCTTCAACTCAATCTTCCCTTTTCTGTGTCCTAGGTCTTATCAGTTCTACCTCCCAATGCATAGCATATCTTTCCAGTCCTTTTTGTCCATCCCACCATTAGCTTAGTATAGGCTTCCATCTTTTCATGGTTTTCTATTTCTTACAATATAAGATCCAAACTGTAATGATATGGGTCTAAAATAAGTTAATATCATTTCTAAAATTTCTGTACACTTTATGGTTTACTTACATTTTAAAAGTATCTTCCTTGTTAGATCAGCAAGTTATGCAATACATGAGTAAGAATGATATTGACCATATTAAAATGCTTATAAAAGAAGCAGATTGGATGTTATATTTTGTAAATTTAAAGACCATGTATTTAACATAACACAGTCACAATAATTTATCTCATTGATGTAATGTTTTGGAAAAATGTTTTTTAAAAAAGAACACCATTAAAATGCTGAATTTGCACATGTACTCTCTCTTAACTCTTAGTAGCAAAACTCCTTTTTTATGAGGTTCCATGCAATTTCAATTGTAATTATGTAATGAATATGAATATCCTTGAATAGGCTTTTCTGCATTTAATTTTCCATCTTTTCTGCAGAAGGCCTAATCTTTGAATACAAAATTGTTTATCTTATTCGATCAGGGAAATGTATGTAATCCCCTAGAAACTTTGTGAGATTTTCTTCCAGTGTTAGACCAATGAGGCCTATTTTTAATTTGAACTTCTGAAACATCCTAATGTGTAACCTTGGCTATGTCACTTAAACCATATATGCCTCAGTTTTTCATCTATAAAGTGACAATATAAATAATAATAATGTTTATGATAAGGTTGTTAGGATTAAATAGTATAATGAATATGAAGCATTTAGCACAATTTCTATCAAATGGTGAGTTTCATTGGATATTAGCTGTCTTTACTATCATTATTATTATGGCTGTCATATTTCTTATAAAGGAGGCCTTTATAATTTTTTGTATTCATTAACTTCTTTCTGTTTTTTTTTACCCACTCTGTCATCAATGATAATAAATAATAATGACAATATTTTGGGGTCTCTCTGTAACTGATATTACTGAACCTCGGAACAGGAGTAAATATAGAAAAGAGTATTGTACAGTTACCAGTCGGAATAGACTACAGTATTGTGCAGTAACAAACAATCCAAAAACTTCAGTAATTCAAAACAACAAAAGTTTCCTTTTCATTTATTTTCAATGTTCATTAAGAGTCATAAGGTGGGGTCTCTCTTCATCAGACTCCCTGAAGATCTCAGCTGACAAAGCAGCTACCATTAACATTGTCAGTCAGCACATAAAAGGGTGAAATAGAGCTCTAGAAGATCATGCACAAGTTATAACATGCCTTGGTCTGAAAGTGACACATATTTCTTCTGCTCAAAATCATTGGCCAAAACAATCACATGGCTCAACTCAAACACAAGAAGACTAGGAAGTGCAACCTACCATGTGTTCGGAAGATGCAAACACTGACATATTTAGCAAACAAGTCCAATGACTATAACTAGACAAAAATATACTCAAAACTTGGATTATATTATCATATAACGGCCCTTCTGTTGAAGTCCGGGGTTTTCGTATACTTGATTTAACTATTGAGGATTAAAGTAATAGTCTTCGTTTACTTCATGAAATTGAATAGGACATAGCTGAATTCAGTAGTTAGATTCCTTATGATGCCTTCATAGGAAATATTTCCAATTATTAAGGTCCTTGCCAATCAAATATAAGTTTAAAAAGAGTGGCAGAATCTCCACTCTGTATCAAATTTGAAGGGGATACACTCAACAGCATTTCATCATTAATTGACATAAGGAATCTATGATAACTCTCATGTTTCTGTTTTGAGTAGCTAGGTTGGTAGCAGGTACCTTTGATTGAGATAAGGGCTAGAGAAGGATAGGTGAACTACAGTAAGGAACAGAGATGAATTCAATTTTGGACATAAGATGAAGTGCCTATGTGCTGTCTATAGTTACAATGATCAGTCTGGATTTGTTATGGAGTTTGAAGAATCAGCATTGTAAAGGTTAAAACAGTTAAAAACATTAGTACAAATACACTAATCAAGAGGGAATATTTAGACTGAAAAGAGTATAGTGACAAGGATAAAATTCTGTGGAACAGGAAACAATCCAGATATGGAACATATGGTAAATGAATAAACAAATTGTGGTGCATCCATACAATGCAATACTCAGAAACATCAAGAAAGAGCAAGCAATACTCAGAAATATAAGAAACAGCAAGAATGAATCTCCTCCCCACAACCTGTGGCAACACCATTCTATTCTTTGCCTCTGTGAGTTTTTTTTTTTCTCAGCATATGACGGGGGTACAAATGTTTAGGTTATATATATTGCCTTTGCTCCACCCAAGTCAGATCTTCAAGTATGTCCATCCCCCAGAAGGTTCACACTGCACCCATTAGATGTGTATATACCTATCCCCTCCTCCTGCCTCCCATCTGCCTGAAACCTGATGAATATTATTACTATATGTGCACTTAAGTGTTGGTCAGTTAATACCAATTTGATGGTTAGTACATGTTGTGCTTGTTTCTACATTCTTGTGATACTTCATCTAGTACAATGGATTCCAGCTCTATCCAGGATAATACAAGAGGTGCTATATCACCATTGTTTTTTTGTTGCTGAGTAGAACTCCACGGTATACATACACCATATTTTATTAACCCACTCATGTATTGATGGGGACTTGGGTTGTTTCCACATCTTTGCAATTGTGAATTTTGCTGCTATAAACATTTGAGTGCATGTGAGTTTGACTATTCTAGACACCTCATATGGGTGGAATTACATAGGGTTTGACTTTCTGTGACCAGTTTAATTCATTTAGCATAATGTCCTAAAGATTCATGCATGTTTTTGAATATTTCAGGATTTCCTTAATTTTTAAGGTTGAATAATATTACATTGAATGTATGTACCACATTATTTTTGTTCATTCATCTGTCAATGAATATTTAGTTTGTTTCTACATCTTGGCTATTGTGAATAGTGCTGCAGTGAAAACGAGACTGCTAATATTTCTTTGAAATCTTTATTTCAATTCTTTTGGATATATACCCCAAAGTGGATTTGCTAGGTCATATGGTAGTTTTATTTTTAAATTTTTGAGAAAATTCGATATCTTTTCCATGGCATGCAGACCATTTCACATTCCCACCAACAATGTACAAAGGTTCCAATATCTCCACATCCACACCAGCATTTGTTTTCTTTTTCTTTATTCTTTTTTTTGTAGTAACCATATTAATCAATGTTAGGTGATATTGTTATTTTGATTGGTATTTCCTTGATAGTGACATGGAGCATCTTTTCACGTGACTGTTGGCCATTTGTATGTCCTCTTTGGAGAATTGTCTATCCAAGTCTATAGCCCATTGTTAATTATGTATATATATGTATATATATATATATATGAATATATGTATACATGTATATATGCATATATACATGTATTCATATATGTATATATACATGTATAGACATATATGTGTATATGTATATAGATATATATGTATATGTATACATATATAGGAATATATATGTGTGTGCATGTCTGTGTGTATATATATATATGCACACACATATAACAATTTAATTTGAGGGAGTTACTTAATGTTTTGGAAATTAAGCCCTTATCAGATAATCAGATATATGGTTTGCAATTATTCTCTCTCATTTGGTAGTTTGCCTTTTTATTATATTGATTGTTCCCTTTGCCATGCAGAAACTTTTTAACTTGACGTAGTCCAAACTCATTTATTTTTGCCTTTGTTGCCTCTGTTTTCAGATCATATCCACAAACTCATTGTCAAGATCAATGTCAAGAAGATTTTTTCCCTTTGTTTTATTATAGGAGTTTTATCAGTTCCAGCTACATTTAAACCTTTAATCCATTTTGAGTTTATTTTTGTATATGAAGTGAGATAAGAGTCCAATTTCATGATTCTATATTTGAATATTCAGTTTTTGCAGCACAATTTGTTGAAGAGCGTATCATTTCCCTAATGTGTATTCTCGGCACTTTGTCAAAGATCAGTTGACCATACATGCATGGATTTTATTTCTGGGCTCTCTATTATGTTCAATTGATCTACATGTCTCTTGTTATGGCAGTACCATACTGTTTTAATTACTGTAGCTTTGTAATATATTTTGAAATCAGAAAGTGTGAGGTTTCCATTTTTGTTCTTCTTTTCAAGATTGTTTTGGCTCTCTGGGGTCTTTATGGTTCCATACAAATTTAAGAATAGTTTTCATATTTCTGTAAAATATGTCATTGTGATCTTGATAGAAATCACATTGAATCTATAGATTGCTTTGAGAATTTGGTCATTTTAACAGTATTAAGTCTTTTGATCCCTGAACATGATGCCTTTCCATTTGTTTATACCTTCTCCAATTTATTTTGTCAATTTTGTTTTTTTATTTTTATTTCTATTTTTCAATTTCAGAGTATTATGGGGATACAAATGCTTTGGTCACATAAATTGCATTTACACCACCCAAGTTAAAGCTACAAGATTGCCTATACCCCAGACAGCATGAACCACACCTATTAGGTGTGAATTTACCCATTCCCTTCTATCCTTTACCACCTGCCTGATCCCTGATGAATGTTACTCCCATATGTGCATATGAATTTTGATTGATTAGTTCCAATTTAATGGTGGGTACATGTGGTGTATGTATTTCCATTCTTATGATACTATACTTAGAAGAATGGGCTCCAGCTTCATCCAGGATAATACAAGGGGTATTTGTTCCCCATTTTTTATGGCTGAGTAGTAATCCATGGTATACATATGCCACATTTTATTAATCCACTCATGTATTTTTGGGCACTTGGGTTATCTCCACATTTGCAATTGTGAATTGTGCTGCTGTAAACATTCTAGTGCAGATGTCTTTTTTTGTAGATTATCTTTTTTTAATTTTTTTTTATTTCAGGAAATTATGGGAGTACAAACATTTGTGTTACATGTTATGACTTTGCCACATCCCAACCATGATTTGAGACGTGCCCTTTCCCCGCCCCCTACAACGTTCACCAAATGTCTTTTTTCCTTTGAGTAAATACCCAGTAGTGGGATTGCTGGATCAAATGGTAGCTCTACTTTTAGTTCTTTGAATTATCTCCATACTGCTTTCCATGCAGCTTGCACTAGTTTGCAGCCCCACCAGCAGTGTATGAGTGTTCCTATCTCTCCACATCCATGGAAACATTTGTTGTTTTGGGACTTTTTGATAAAAGCCATTCCCATTGGGGTTAAGTGATATCTCATTGTGCTTTTGATTTGCATTTCCATGATGATGAGAGATGTTGACCATTTTTTCATAGGTCATTGGCCATTAGTCCATCTTCTTTTGCAATGTTTCTGTTCAGGTCCTTTGCCCTATTTTTAATTTTTTTTTCTGAGTACTTTACAGATTCTAGTTATTAGCCCTTTGTCAGATATATAGCATGCAAATATTTTCTCCCATTCTGTAGGTTGTTGATTCATTCTAATGATTGTTCCTTGCCTGTGCTGAAGCTTTTTAATTTGATCAGGTCCCATTTATTTATTTTTGTTGTTACCGTGATTGCTTTTTGGAGTCTTTTTCATAAATTCTTTGCCTAGGCCGATGTCCATAAGAGTTTTTCCAACAATTTCTTCTAGAATTCTTATAGTTTCACGTGTTAGGTTTAACTCTATTATCCATAGTGAGTTGATTTTTATGAGAGGTTTGAGGTGTGGATTCTGTTTCAGGATCACGATCTCCCAGAAGAGGTCAAACTCTGCTGATAATATTTTGTCAATGTTTTGTAGTTTTCAGTACGTAAGTCTTGCCTTTTGTTTGTTAAGTTTATTTCCAAGTATTTTTGGTCTGCGAGATGCTATTGTAAATGAGCTTGTTTTCCTTACTTCCTTTCAAATAGTTCATTGTCCATGTATAGAATGCACAACTAATATTTTATATTGATTTTATATTCTGAAATGTTACTTTTTTATGTCTAACAGGATTTTTGGAGTATATTTATTATTTATATATATATATATATATATATATATATAGTAATATATATATATATATATATATAGTATCATGTGTATATATATATATATATAGTATCATGTGTGTGTATGTATATATATATATATATATATATATATAGTATCATGTCACCTGCAAACCATGGCCATTTTACATCTTCCTTTTCAATTTGGATGCCTTTCATTTATTTTTCTTTCCTCATTGCTCAGACCAAAATTTCTAGTACTATGTCAAATAGAAGTGATCAAAGTATGAATCCTTGCTCCATTTCTGATCTTAGTGTAAAAGCTTTTAGTTCTTCACCATTGAGTATGATGTCAACTGTGGGCTCTTAATACGCAGCCATTAGTATGTTGAGTGAGTTTCTTTCCATTATTAGCTTGTACGGAGTTTTTACCATAAAAAGTATTACATTTCATCAGATCATTTTCTTTCATCTGTTGAGGTGAACACGTGGTTTTTACTTTAATTTTGTTAATGTGGTTCATCACATTAATTGTTTTGCATATGTTCAACCATCTTGCATGCCAGGATTAAACTCCACTTATTCACGTTGTGTGATAGTTTTAATGATCTGTTGAAATCAGTTTGCTAATATTTTGTTGAGGGTATTTGCATCTATGTTTATCAGGGTAATTGCCCTGTAGTTTTCTTTTCTTGTTGTGTATTTGCCTGGGTTTGGTGTCACAGTGAGAGATCTGGCCTCATAAAATGAATTTGGAAGTGTTCCCTCCTCTTTATTTATTTATTTTTATTATTTTTTTTAATTTCAGTAAATTATGGTGCTACAAACATTTTGGTTACATGTTATGACTTTGCCACATCCTAACCATGATTTGAGATGTGCCCTTTCCCCCACTACAATGCTCACCATGTCAATTAGTTGTGAGTTTACCCACCTCCAACCCCCCTACCCCAAAGAATATTACTACTGTGTGAGCACCTTAGTGTTGATCAGTCAGTGCCAGTTTGATGGCAAGTACATGTAGTACTTATTCTTCCATTCTTGTGATACCTTACTTCGGAGGATGGGCTGAAGTGTTATCCAGGAAAATATAAGAGGTGCTAAATCACCATCGTTTTTTATAATTGAGTAGTGTTCCATCTTATACATATACCATATTTTATTAATCCACTCATGGATTGACGGGCACTTGGGTTGTTTCTATATCCTTGCTATAATGAATTGTGATGCCATAAACATTTGTGTGCAGATGTCTTTATTATAGAATGACTTTTGTTCCTTTGGGTAGATGCCTAATAGTGGTATTGCTGGATCAAATGGTAGTTCTACTTGTAGCTCTTTGAGGTATGAAATGGATAACCTAGAGAAATGTATAAATTTATAGAAACATACAACCTACCAAGACTGGAAAATGAAGAAACTCCAAACAGACACATAATTAATAAGTAAATTGAATCATTAGTCAAAACCTTTCAACAAAGAAAAACCCAGGAGATGACTTCATTGGAGAATTATACCAAACCTTTAAATAAGAAATAATGCTAATATTTCTCAGACTATTCCCAAAGAGGACTTCTCTTTAATTTAAATGTTTGGGTGGTTTTACACTGGTGAGTGCCTATTGTGCTGATCCATGTATAATGCAGTTCTGAGTATTTCATGCATGGAAGGTCTGGTCTTGACAAATTCCCTCAGCATTTGCTTGTCTGGAAAAGTCTTTATTTCTCCTTCATACATGAAACTTATTTTTGTGGTATACAAAATTCCAGGCTGACAGTTGTTCTGTTTAATAAGACTTAAGATGGGTTCCCAATCCCTTCTTCCTTGTAAGGTATCAATTGAAAAGTCTGCAGTTACCTGATGTATTTTCCTTTGTAAGTTACTTGATGTCTTTGACTTGCAGCTTGCAGGAGTTTCTCCTTTGTGTTGGCTCTGGTCAGTTTGATAACTATGATTCTTGATGATTCCCTCATTGTAATGAATCCCCCAGGTGTTTGTTGAATTTCTTGTACCTGGTTGCTTAAATCCCTAGAAAAACCTGAGTAGTTTTCTTCTATTATTTCCTCAAGTAAATATTACAGCCCTTGGATGTTTTCTTCTTTACCCTCAGGGATGCCTATGATTATTATCCTTGGCTGTTTTACAGAATCCCCTATTTCTTGTAGGGTTTGTTCCTTACTCTTAATTATCTATTTTTATTGTTGACTGAGTGACTCTAGGGAAACATTCAAGTCTACACAATGTCATGGAAATTAAACGACTTGCTGCTGAATAATTATTGGGTTAATAATGAAATTAAGGTAGAAATCAGAATATTCCTTGAACTTAACAACAATGGGGAAAGAAGCTATCAAAATGTATGGTATTCAGCAAAAAAAGTCCTAAGGTGAAAAATCATAGCCTTAAATGGCTACATCAAAAAGACAGAAAGATCACAAAATAACAATCTAATGATATGTCTCAAGGAACTAGAAAAGGAAGAGCAAAGCAAACCCATAGTCAGCAGAAGAAAAGAAATATCTAAGATCAGAGTAGAACCAAGTGAAACAAAAAAAAAATCAATACAAAGGCTCAATAAAACAAAAAATTGGTTCTTTGAAAAGATTAATAGACCTCTTGCTAGATTAGCCAGTAATAGAAGAGAAAGGACCGAAATAAGCTCAATCAGTAAAGAAAAAGAAGATATTAAAACTGATACCACAGAAACAGGAATAATCATCTATTTGAATACTATAAAAATCTCTGTGCACATAAACTCAAAACATAGAGGAAATGGACAAATTCCTGGGAACCCAAAACTGCCCAATTTTCAATCAGGAATAAATACAATGCCCAAACAGCCCAATAATGAGCAATGTGATTGAGAAGTAAAAAAAAAAAAAAAAAAAAAAAAAAGAAGAAAGAAAGAAAGAAAGAAAAGAAAAGAAAAAAAAAGAAATCTACCAAAGCGGGGGTGGGCAATCCCCAGACCCCATGGATTCACAGCCCAACTTTACCAGACCTACACAGAAAAGCTGATACCCATACTGCAGAAATTATTCCACAACATCAAGAAGGAGGGAATCCTCCACAACTGATTACGTGAAGCCAGCATCACCTTGATATCAAAGCTAGGAAAGCACACAACAACGACAAAAAAGAAAACTACAGAACAATATCTTTTATGAATATATATGCAAAAATCCTCAATAAAATACTAGCAAATCAAATTCAATAGCATGGCCGGGTGCAGTGGCTCACACCTGTAATCCTAGCACTCTGGGAGGCTGAGGCAAGAGGATTGCTTGAGCTCAGGAGTTTGAGACCAGCCTGAGCAAGAGCGAGACCCCGTCTACTAAAAATAGAAAGAAATTGGCCAAACAACTAAATATAGAAAAAATTAGCTGGGCATGGTGGTACATGCCTGTAGTCCCAGCTACCTGGGAGGCTGAGGCAGGAGGATCGCTTGAGCCCAGGAGTTTGAGGTTGCTGTGAGCTAGGCTTATGCCACGGGACTCTAGCCCAGGCAAGAGAGTGAGACTCTGTCTCAAAAAAAAAAAAAAAAAATTCAACAGCACAACAAAAGAATAATCCCTCAGGACCAAGTGGGATTCAACCCAGGGATACAGGATGGTTCAATATATGGAACTCAATAAATGTGATTCACTGCAGAAACAGAAGCAAAAACAAAAACCATATGATCACCTCATTAGAAGCAGAAAATGCATTCAACAAAAGTCAGCACTCTTTCATGATTAAAACCCTCAAAAACTAGGCATAGAAGAAACATATTTCAAAATTATAAAAGCCATTTGTGACAAACCCACATCCAACATCATACTATTACTAAATTAGGAAAAGTTGAAGGCATTCCCACTAAGAACTGGAACTAGACAAGGATGCCCATTGTCACTGCTTCTAGTCAACATAGTGCTGAAAGTCCTAGCCAGAGCAATCAGGCAAGATAAAGAAATAAAGGTGTCCAAATCAGAAAAGAGAAGGTTAAACTCTCACTTTTTGCTAACAATATAATTTTATATTTATAAAACCCAAAAGACTTCACAAGAGACTCCTGGAATTGACAAATAAATTCAGCAAATCTCAGGCTACAAAATCAATGTACAAAAATCAGTAGCATTCCTACACACTAATAAAAGTAAAACTGAGAGTCAAATTAGTGACTCAATACCATTCACAATAGACACAAAGAAAATAAAGTACTTAGGTGTATACTTAATCAAGGAGGCCAAAATTTCTACAAAGAGAACTAGGAAACTCCGAGGAAAGAAATTGCAGATGACACAAACAAATGGAAAAACATACCATGCTTATGAATAGGTAGAATCAAAATTATTAATATGTCCATGCTACCCAGTGATTTACAGATTCAATGTAATCTCCATCAAAATACCAACATCATATCTCACAGATCTAGAAAAAAATAAATCTATGCTTCATTTGGATCCAGAAAAGAGCCTGAATAGCCAAAGTAATCTTAACCGAAAAGAACAAATTTGGAGGCATCACATTACCAGACATCAATCTATACTACAGCTTATGGTAACCACAACAACACGGTATTGGTGTAAAAATAGAGACACAGACCAGTGGAACAAAACAGAAAACTAAGATAAAAGTCATCTACATACAGCCAAGTAATCTTTGACAAAGCAGACAACAATATACACTGGGGAAAAGAAGCCCTATTCAATACATGGTACTGAGAGAATTGGGTAGCCACATGCAAAAGAATAAAACAGAATCCATATCTTTCACCACTATTCAAGATGGACAATATAATTAAATGTAAGGCATGATGCCATAAGAATGCTAGATGAAAGTGTTGGAAAAATTGTTTTAGATATCAGCTTAGGTAAAGAATTTATGAAAAAGCCCCCAATGTCAATTACAACAACAACAAAAAGAAATAAATGGGACTTGATTCAATTATAAAGCTTCTGCATAGCTAAGGGAATAATTGACAGACCCAACAGCCTACAGAATGGGAGAAAATACTTACAATCTATATATCCAGTAAAATGCTAATAACAAAAATGTAAGAGAACTCAAGCAAATCAGCAAGAATTAAACAACCCCATTAAAATGTGGGCAAAAGATATGAACAAAAGAAGATATATAAATTGCCAATAAACATATGAAAAAATGATTAATGTCACTACTCATCAGGAAAATGCAAATTAAATCCACAATAAGATATCACCTTACTCCAGTTTGAATGTCTTTTATTAAAAAGTCCAAACAGTAGATGCTGGTATGGATGCAGAGAAAAAGGAACACTTAAAAACTTTTGTGGAACTGCAAATTAGTACAACCTCTATAAAAAACAGTTTCAAGATTCCTCAAAGAACTAAAAGTAGACATACTATTTGATCCAGCAATCCACTACTGGGTATTTAAAACCACCCTCCCCCCGAAAAAAAAGTAATTTTTTCAAAAAGATACCTGCGCTCAAATGTTTATTGCAGCACAATTCACAATTGCAAAGACATGCAATCAGCCCAAGTGCCCATCAATTCATGAATGGATTAACAAAATTTGGTAATGTATACTATGGAATACTACCCCGCCATGAAGAAAGATGAAGTAAGACCTTTTGCATCAATTTGGATGGGATTGGAAACCATTATCCTAAGTGAATTATCTCAAGAACGAAAAAACAAGCACCATTTGTACTTGCTATTAAATTGGAGCCAACCAATTAGCCCACATGTGCACAGAGAGCAATAAAACTTAGTGGACATCAAGCAGGGGGAAGTGGGGAGGAGGAAATGGGAGAAAACCTACCTAAGTGGTAAAATGAACAATATGTGTGTGATGGGCACACTTATAACCCTGACTCAAGCATAACAAAAGCAATCCCTGTAACCAAGAACATCTGTACCTCTGTAATATTTTGAGATAAGTAAAAAAATTAAAAACAAACAAAAAGAAATGGGCAAAAGATATGAACATTTTTTAAAACAAGAGAAACAAATGAGCAACAAATATATGAAAAAATGCTCAGTATCACTAATCACTTGGTAAATGGAAATTAAACCTACAATGAGATACTACATTATCCCAGTCAGAATGACTATTATGAAAAAGTCAAAAAACAACAGATGCTGGCAGAAATGCATTGAAACACAAATGCTTATACACTAATATTGGGAATGTAAACTAGTACAACTTCTATGGAAAAGAGTATGGAGATTTCTCAAGGAACTAAAAGTTGATCTGCCATTCAATCTAGCAATACTTCTATTGGGTATATACCCAAAGGAAAATAAGTCATTTTATAAAAAAGACACTTGCATCTGAATGCTTATGATAGTACAATTCATAATCACAAAGATATGGAACCAACTTAATTACCCAACAATGGATAAGTGGATAAATAAAATGATATATACATATATATCATGTATATATGTATATATCATGTATACACACACACACCATGGAATATCACTCAGCTATCGATAGACTAAAATACTGGGGTTTTTTTTTTGCATCAACTTGGATGGTATAGGCCATTATTCTGAGTGAAATAACCCAGGAACAAAAACCCAAATACTTCAAGTTCTCACTTTTAATTAGAATATGCATCAGCATCTACAGAGTGATTTAATGGACATTGGAGCCTCAGAAAGGGGAGGGAAGGGGGTATAGGATGATAAATTACTTATTAGGTATGATGTACACTATTCAGGTGACTGATGTATTAAAAGCCCAGATTTCTCCACTATGCAATTCAGCCATGTAACAAATAAACACTTGTACCTCCTAAATCTATTGAAATTTTTAAAAAATTAATTATAAAGAAGGTGTCGAGGGCTAGACAAAAATGGTCATGAGTGGAACTAGCTGTTCTAGAGAACAAAACAGAGAGCTTACTAGTGATTTATTATAAAATATTTTATTGGGAAGTACTGGAAGTAGAGTTAAGATGAGCAGCCATGAATTTAAAGTGATGGCTATGTGCACAGTTGTGTTTTTCTACAACAGTGCTCATAAACATGGAGGTAAGTTGGAGAAAGTAAACAAATGAACTGATTGAGAGTTTTGGGTATTGTTTGTAAAGGCAACACAAGAAAAATGAAACACAGATAGAGGCATATTAATGGGAAATATGATATATTCTGAATTGCAAAGTAACTGAAAATTGAAATGGGCTAATATTAATATATTGAAAGAAAATACAGAGGTCAAGAAGCTAAATTTGCTAATGAAGTAAGAAAGTAAGTGAGCTGCCCAGAATATGAGGTTTGTAATATAGTTTAAGTTTTCAGACATTGAGTAGTTGCAGGCATAAATGAGTGACTGAGATATGAAAGTTTTGGGGATTGAGGTGAAGACACTATGAAGTTAGCATGGTGGATGAATCATTCATATGGACTTTGAAGTTACCAATGATGATTTCAGTATTTTAGATGAGAGAAAGACTGATCTAGGTGCCAAAATCTTCAAAAGTGGCTTAAAAATCAGTAGATAACAAGGAAGGGCAAAAGATGGTAGTAGGTCATATGGCTGGATGCTACAGGCCTCAAAGGAGAAGGAAATTTCAACTACAGGTGGAGGTGTAATCATATTATCTTTTATGTTTATATTGCAAATAAGGCATATTATGTCATATATAGGTAGATATAGATGTAGATATCAGTGTTAAAATATACATATAGGAAGTAAAATTTAATACCTGGCAAAGTTAACAACATGAAAAGAAATACAGACAGTCCCCCACTTATGATGGTTCGACTTAAGATTTTTTGGCTTTACAATGGTGTGAAAGTCATATGCATTCAGTAGAAGCCATACTTCAAATTTTGAAATTTGATCTTTCCTCAGGCTACGATACGCAATATAATACTCTTTTGGGATGCTGGGCAGCAGCAGAGAGCTGTAGCTCCCAGCCAGCCATGCTAATATAAGTATTCTGAGCATGTTAAGATAGGCTAGGCTATACTATGATATTCTGTAGGTTAGGTGTATTAAATGCATTTTCAACTTACAATATTTTCAACTCTTAATGGGTTTATTGGGACACAATCCATTGTAAGTTGAGGAACATCTTTACTAAATTTAAATATATATGTGGTGCTCTCAGTTATCACCTAGTTTCGGGTTAATACTGAATAAAATATGATTCTAGTGTATGAAGTGGAAATTAATTCCATTAGGTTATTAAGTAGGAAATGTCTGATTGTCTTAAGTACTAAGTTTGACAGTTGATGTTTCTGACATTTTACTTTGGCACTTTTTAAATTTTTTTTATTTCAGCATATTATGGGGGTACAGATGTTTAGGTTACATATATTGCCCTTGCCCACCCCGAGTCAGAGCTTACAAACATATGAAAAAATGCTCAACATCTCTAATCATCAGGGAAATGCAAATCAAAACCACAATGAGATATCACTTATCTCCAGTGAGAATGTTCTTTATCGAAAAGTCCCAAAACAATAAATGGATGGATGCAGAGAGATAGAAACACTCTTACACTGCTGGTGAGACTGAAAACTAGTACAACCTCTGTGGAAAGCAATATGGAGATACCTCAAAGAGATACAAGCAGAATTACCATTTGATCCAGCAATTCCATTACTGGGCATCTACCCAAAAGAATAAAGACACTCTATAAAAAAGACATCTGCACTTGGATGTTTATGGCAGCACAATTCACAATTGCAAAGATGTGGAAACAACCCAAGTGCCCATCAGTACATGAGTGGATTAATAAAATATGGTGTATGTATACCATGGAGTTCTACTCAGCCACAAAAAAAAATGGTGATATAGCACCTCTTGTATTATCGAGGATAGAGCTGGAACCCATTGTACTAAGTGAAGTATCCCAAGAATGGAAAACCAAGCACCACATGTACTCACCATCAAATTGGTATTAATTGATCAACACCGAAGTAAACATATAGTAATGACACTTCTTATTTTATTTTTATTATGAGCATACATCCTCAGTCTTTCAAATGTATGTTTTGGCTTGTGATTACCTTCCAAAAAACTTTTTAGAGCAATTTTTGGGAAACCATGGATAAGTCAAAAATTTGTGGTTTTTTAGAATATAAGTTCCATCATGGAACCAATGCAGCACAGACAGCTTGAAATATCAGGGAAGTGATTGGGAAGGATGTGGTTAAGGAATGCACAGTACATTGATAGTTTAAGAAGTTCTATTCTGATGATTTTAATCTTGAAAATGAGCCACATGAGTGACCTGAGATTAAGGTGGATAATGATGAGCTGAAAGCTGTAACGAAAGCAAATCCATCTCAACCTAGGTGTGAATTAGCAGCAAGCTTTGACGTTACTATTCAAACCATATTAGACCATTTGAAATAAATCAGCAAGAAGAAGCTGGATAGATGGGATCCACATGAATTAAACGAGTGTAAGAAGAGAAATCACCTCAAAGTTTGCCTTTCTTTGCTGTCACGACATAAAGGTGAAACATTTCTACACTGTATTGCATATGTGATGAAAATGGATTCTTTTTGACAACTGCAATCATTTGGCACAATGGTTGGGTAAAGATGAAGTGCTAAAACACAGTCCAAAAACGAATATTCATCAAAAAAAGCCTTGGCATCTGTTTTGTGGTCCAGCGCTGGTATTAACTTCTACAGCTTCATGAATCCGGATCAATCCATTACAGAGAATGTCTACAGCATACAATTGGATGAAATGATGAGGATGTCTGTGATTAGGCAGCCGAGATTGGTCAATAGAGACCGCCCAATCTCCTTGCAAGACAATGCTCAACCACATGTCCCATAAACAATGCTGCTCAAACTACAGAAGCTGGACTTGGAAACTCTCTGCCATCCACCATATTTACCAGACCTTGCACAAACTGATGACCACTTCTTCCAATCTTTGGACCGCTTCTTGCAAGGAAAAATATTTAATTCTCAATAAGCTGTGGAAAACGCCTTCAGAATGTCATCACCACTCACTCTCCAGGCTTCTTCGCTGCTAACATAAACAAGCTACCATTAAGATGAAAAAACTGTGTTGATAGTTTAGTTTGATTAATTGTACTGTCTCTTGTTTGAGATATAATAAACTACATTTTTGATTCAAAATCAGACATTTCATATTTAATGATCTAGTAGCAATGTCTCATTAATGAAATTCAAGAAGTTTAGGTTCATGCTTTATAATTGTTATACAACACAGAGTAAAGTCTGCAGTGGAGTAAAACATATTCTTTAATTGATATGCCTTAAAATTGATACGTTTATAATACTAATCATTATGCTTTAAATTTAAATGTGTGGTATGGTTTCACCATAATTCGAACATATAAGATGTTCACCAGTATTAAACAGTAAAGTGATTTTTCTGGATCTTTGGTCTAGGCAAAGGATGTGATCATGAGCACAGAACAGAGTATCATTACGATTAGTTCATTAAACTGTCTTACCCTAAACTCAGGACCCAGGATCTTTTATAGCAGCACCCCATCTAAGTCTGTTGTTCCCAGGATGCATCTCCAAGCTCTAATCCTTTTCAACTTTCTGTTGTCCACAAAACATTATCATTAGGCCAGAATTGTCCAATAGAACATTTTTATAATTATGGAAACTAACTTTATTTGCACTGTCCAATATGGTAGCTATTCGCCACAAGTGCTAATTAAGCCTTTGGAAATGGAGCTATGTGATGAAAGACTGAATTTCTAATTTTCTTTAATTTTCAATAATTTAAACTTGAATTTAAATAACTATATATTTCTAGTGGCTATCTATCATACTGGAGAAAACAGATTTAAACCTTGTAAGATCATCCAAAAATATAATTCATTTTAGCAGGTTAATCACCAATCTATGATGTCCCTTCAAGATGACTGCATTTTAATAGGGTGGCATTGTGGGTACAATGCTTTAACACAAGAGAATGATTTTATAATAATGAAATTGTAGGCACACCAACAAGTTGACACAGCAGGAACTTTGGAGGATGAAGGTTTTACATGGTAGCCAGAAAATTTCATTACCTAGGCAATTGTCCCATATGTTGCATGTAAAATTGATCTTGATAGTATAGATTGCTTATTAGAATATTAGTTCATTGAAAAGTAAAAGTTCTTACCTCCATAGAGTATAAAATCAACATATTTACATTACCATTGTCTTCACAAGCTAGAATTCTGTTACTGGTCATTACTCTTATATTGTTAAAAACTGCATGTACTCTGAGATCTCCAGTTTGAGGGTGTTAGTGAACAATAATCGTCAGAGAAAGGTGAATTTAGGGAGAAAGAGCTCCAGTACTCCAATTCACCATTTAAAACAAGTCACTTTTTTGACATCTAAACGTTCTTCCCTTTCCCCATTCCCTTCACTACCACCCCAGAAATATTGAGTTTCTAAAATTGAATATCGCTAAGAAGAGTGGTCCAAGATTTTTCTCCTTATTATAGTCAGATATACTGAAGTATTAGAGTATCTGACATTGAAAATAATTGCTTCCAATACTTTTGGAATGACATCCTTGAAATTCAACTCATTTACTTACTATGGATTGCAGTTTTGTCTCCTGCTATTCTCCAATATGAACTTCCTGCAGTTATACTCTTTAATTCTGTGCCTAATGAACACACACTGTACATTTATTGATTTTCTTCTTCCATTCTCCCTCTGAGCCTCAGTATCAATTTTCTTATTTTAAAATGAGGTGAATAGTCCTTAAATTCCTGGGGTTTTATAAGTATTTGTATTTTGTATGGAAAAACAACCAATGCAACATCTGGCACATGATAAAGACACAATAAATGTTAAAGTGCTCTTTTTCTCTTCTTCCCTGTTTTCTTCCTTCCTATAAACCTCTATAATAATTTTTACCATTTATATTATATTGTATTCTAAGGGATAGTTTTGTATCTGTGTATTTTATATAGCTTCATCTACATTGTAATCTCCTTAAATACAAGGTAGAGTAGGCAAGGCAGCTTATATTTCTTTGCAGATATAATAATATCTGTTACACAGTAAGTGCTTAAAAGTAAAATTTTGTCAATATATTTGTAGGTATACGTAGAGATATACTAGAACAACATAGAATAATCACGCATGCTTAAATGTAACATGACTATGGACAAACGATTTAATATCCTTGAATTGCCATCTCCTCATACATAAAATGGAGACAATAACAATAATATCTACTTAGAAAGGTTATTGTAGGATTAAGGAAAAAAAACTAAGCAGGGGCAGAAATTACAAAGGTTCAAGTGTACACCATATCTATGTTTATGTGTATTCAATTTGAAAGAGATTTTGACAATCTAGAGACTGTCCGGAAGAGAGTGACTAGGGAGATGAGGTATTTAGAGAAGAGAAAACACTGGAGAAAAGACTATAACATCAATTTTTACCTGTATAAGCAATTGCTTGTGGAAGAAGAAACATTTACTTCTGTCTTACTCCTCAGGGAAAAATTAGAACTATTGGGAGAGTTACAACAATAAGGGCTTCAAACCACTTCAACTTGATTTTCCTATATTATGTACTAGAAGAAGCATAAAAAAAAGAAAATTAAACACAGAGATTCTAGTCCCGTCTTTGCAAATATGCAGCTGTATGATCTGGGACAAATCATTTTATCTTTCTCAGCCATAGTTTCACATATTCAGATTGAGTTTATTGTGCTTAACTAAAAGTTCTCAAAGGTTCAGAATTGAATATCCTAGGGTATTAATTTACACAAGAGAAATAATGTACCTTCCTATAGAAGCCAAACTTGAGAGATTAGTGTTTTCTAAGGCAATTAGATTTCCAAGAATTATTATGCTTTTGGACTAAATTGAGCTTATACTAAAGTATAGCTCTAGAAAAAATGATAGCATTTTCTGATTTATTTTCCTCCTCATAAATATTTAATGTATAGCTTAATGGTTCATAGAAAATAACCTACCCAGTGCTTTCATTTTTGAATAATGTATTAAATAATGACTGAGGCAAAGAACTGGAAAATATTGGAAGTATATGTAACTCTACTTTATGAAAGTTGTATTCTTTAATAGAGTTCTTTGTACAACTCTTAGAACAAATTGATGGTGTTTTCTGATAAGAAACAAAGAAGACATAAATAGAAAACTGTTTCTGAGAAGTTTAGTTATACAGAGAAAAAGTGATTAAAATGAATGTGGTTTATTACAAGTTTGATATGTCAGATTTAAATTGCTACATGTTGGGGAAAGAAAAAAAGTAGTTTCAAATTTCATCACTTTCTTAATGTACATGGGTGTAGTTCTTAGAATGTCAATAACCCAAAGCTACCAAACTATTGAACGAGGTATTAA
Organism: Propithecus perrieri; assembly: GCA_963574695.1. NCBI lineage: Eukaryota > Metazoa > Chordata > Mammalia > Primates > Indriidae > Propithecus > Propithecus perrieri. The sequence goes on from CAUYRB010041718.1 coordinate 22,652, forward strand.
AATTTGATGATATAGTTTTTTAGCAGTAGTTTTACTGTGACAAGCTATCATTCAAGAAAATATTAAAACAAGCTTGTAAGAAGTGTTTATAAGACCTTAAATTGTTGAGTCTAATTTTCAGATTGTATCAGAGGTCAAAGTAATTCATGGTGCCCTTATCATTCAGGAAAACCACCTTCAAGATAAAACACGAATGGAAGAATATATTTAAAAATGTGGTAATGTATAATTTTCTACTTGCAAATTTGCTTACCTCATGGTAGGTTTACCTTTATACACACTTATATGTATTTTTCTACCTTATAAAATCTCTGTACAATACTTTAAAGAGAAAAATTATCATTAAGAAATGATAATGTCCAAGATCACACAGTTGAAGCAATAAATATCGAAGATCTATGATGTGTTAAGCATTGTAGAAGATACAAACTAATTAGAAGATACAGTTCTTGCCTTTAAGGAATTTATAATTTGATTAGGGAAGAAGGTATGAAATAATTATTAATAAAAGAAATGAATGATACAAGAAAGTATGTACGTTATCAAGGACTTAAATTGTGGTAATAAAGGCTAGATGCTATAAGTGTTTTGAGAAGGAGATTGAATTACTCAAGAAATGCTCCATGGAGGAGAAGGGTGGTGCTATGGTTTGAATGCCAGTGTCCACTCAAAATTCATATGTTGGAAGATAATATCTAATATGATAGTGTTAAGAGGTAGGGTATTTTAGAAGTAATTGAGGCATAAGGGTTCCACCATCATGAATAGGACTAATGCCCGTATAAAAGAAGCTCAAGTGAGCTCCCTTGCTGCTTCTGCCATGTAAGGACACGGCTAGAAGGCATCATCCTTGAAGCAGAGAACAAGTCCTCACCAGACACCAAATCTGCTGCCACCTTGATCTTGGACTTCTCTGCCTCCAAAACTGTGAGAAATAAATTTTTGTTGTTTATAAACTACGTAGTCTGAGGTATTTTGCTATAGCAGCTGAATAGACTAAGACAGTGTTAAACTATGCTTTTAAAGATGGGTAGAATTTGGACTGTTGAGAAGAAGAGGTATGACCAATTTACGTAAAGCAAATGACATTAGAAAAGAAATTGAAAACAGAGATGAGTGAATTATTTTAAGGAAGGCAGTGACTCTGGCTTTTTCTTTTTCTAGACAAAGGCATTCTATGCCAAGACGTGAAGCTATATTATCTCAAAAAAGGCTTTTTCTTGCTATTCTTTAGTAGCCTTGTGCACACATTGGATGATGGAATCATAAAATCTTCCAGAAAGTGAAACTGGAATCTTGAAAGCAGGAAGGAAATAACCTTTAGAATCAACAAAGGAACTGTGCAAACCATCTAGTTGGCAACTTTGACATAATAGTTAGCATAAAAAATGTAATTTTATCCCCCCACTCCATTGATCACCTCACTCCATTGAAGACCTCAGTAGTTAAAACTCTAACATAAATCAAAAGGAAATGACCAATCTATCTGTGTAGAGATAGGTAATAATAGGCAATGTTTATGGAGTGCTTACTCTGTGCTGAGTTCTATTCTTCTAAGTGCTACATATGGATGCTCTCATTTAATCCTCACAATCCTATGAAGTAGCTACTATTAAGTATGTTTTACAATACTAGAAACTATTTGAGACTGATTTTTTCTTCAATTACAGGAAGCTTTTCTTAGTAGTAATTTGGGCTTGCTTTAATATCATTTCTACCAACATCAGACTTGGCACATTCACATGGTGCCAATAAGGTAGAATGCAAAGGATTACTTTGTTCTTCTTTCTTCATCTCTAAAAGATATAAAAAAGATTTGTAACTGAGCATACTCCTCACCAACAAATGCTCAGTATTCCTTAGGGGTAATGTGAGCTTTAAAATGATGATAGACATTATGCATAAAGTGCCTAAATATCAGAGAGGGAGATCAGAGGACTTTTTCATTATTATGATTTTTGTTCCTATGAATAAAATTAATAAGAATTTGGCTATATACATATTTAAGAGCTGAGTCACAGCTTTAATAATAAAAAATTATTTTTCCCACTCTTCTTGGGAGTGAGAATATATAACCAAATGTTTCCAGAAAATTTGTTTGATTCATGGAGTTATTTTAAGATTGAACAGTGCCTCCATGGGAAATTGTGTGTATAATTTTAAAAACCAGTGGAGAATTTACTATAAAACAAAATATAACTTTTAGTACATTATTTTCTTGTTGGAAGTCAGCAGTCCCTTCTTTCAATATGTTTCAAAATTAAATATTCACCAGGATAAGTTGTTAGTTTAATAATATAAAAATAAAGGAAGAACACACTATATTCAAAGATGCTATCTTTCCACAAATACATTTATCTGGGTATTTCTACATAGTCAGATGCAAACAAAACTGCAAATATCCATTCAGATATATTTTCTACATGGTACCAAATTGCTATAAATGTCTGATAACTGTTTACTTTTTATCCAGATATTTACTGTCACTTAGACAAATTAGGAATATTCTTTCAAAATGGAAAAAATTATATTTATTTATTTATTATAAACATTATGTAACAAATATCAAAAAAGTGGGAAAAAAAACTCTGCATTAGTCTGTGTCTAGTAAAGTAGGAGGAACCTTCTATCCATAATTTCTTTTAACATATTCCTGAAAGACTTCTGGTATCCAAATGTTAATAGTGGATATTTCAAGGTGGTAGGATTTAGAGTCGGTTTCAGTTACTTCTTTGTATTTTTCTGTGATTTTTGAGTATTTTTAAGATGTGAATATATCATTTCTACAAAAGTATTTATTGTTTAAAAACAATATCCGTGGAACCATCAAAAAGGAAAAAATAATTGGCAGTGATTTCAAGAGGTAATGAAAAGTAAACCTGTGCCAGATTCTGGTAGAATTTTTTCTTAATATTCCATATTGGTGATAAGTGACTATGAAGCCTGCCACATCGATAAAAAAGGTCACAAAAGAGGAAGTACAAGTGAATAGCAAACATAAAATGAGATACTCAAATTCACTAGTATAGTGGACATGCAAGTAAAGTTACAATGAAATATCAGTTTATAGCCACTGGACTGGTAATAATTAAGTTAGAACAGAACCTAGAGACTGTCTTCATTATGCAGAGCAACCAAGTTTATAAAATAAAGAATAGGTATAAACATAATAAGAGAGGACTTTCACTCCTAAATTGGCTTATGCTTTTATTCTTCCCATCTTTAAAGTATTTGACTGATAAATGTTTTCTAATCTAATTATTAGTTCAGTTCATTCTATTCGGAATGATTCCATGTACTATTATACAATAGCTTTCGTTAAGTCTCTGTGACTTTGGTTTCAATTTTTAGTTTTAATGAAGGGTAAATTAAAAATGTGGTACTTATGATATTTAATTTTATACTCTTATGTTTCTGTGGCTTGCTCAGCTACTTTTACTGGGTTTTCTCTATCCCATTATCCTCATTTTGGCCATGGCTTAAAATCTGTTTATTGATAAATAACTGCATGATGGGAGAGAGGAAATGAATTTGATGCCAGCTTAACATCTTCTAGTAGTTCTACATTTAAGTAAAACACTGTGGTCAAGGAAAAAAAATAAAAACCTCACTGAGATATCTAGGATATAATAGAAACACACTTACAAAATATATGTAACCCCTGTAATATGCTGAAATAAAAAAAATTAAAAATAAAATAAATAATAATAATAATAAAAATAAAAGGGTCAACATCAAAAATGAGGAAATAGGAACAATCAGAGATCCACATACAAAAGAATGAAGTTGGACCCCTTCTTTATACCACACACAAATATGCTTAAAATAGATCACAGACCTAAATGGAAGAGCTAAAACCACAGAACTCCTCTAAGAAAATGTAGGTGTAAATTTTTGTCACCTTGGGTTAGGCAAAGTTTTCTTTGGTACAACACCAAAAACACAATCAAATTTTAGTTCCTGCTTTCAGTAAGGTATTTGGTCATTGGAAAAAAGCACAACTGACAAAAGAAATAGAAATTTAAATAGCTGAATTTCATCAAAATCTGAAGTCTTTGTGCTTTAAAGGATACCATCAAGAAAGTGAAGAGATAACTCATGGAAATGGAGAAAATATTTGCATATCATGTATCTCTTAAGGGACTTGTATCCAGAATATATAAAGAACTCTTGTAACTCAATAATTAAAGACAAATAACCAATTTAAAACTGGACAAATTATTTGAACAGACATTTATCCAAAGAAGACTTACAAATGGTCAATAAGCACATGAAAAAATGAAAAAGTGTTCAACATCAGTCATTAGGGAAATGTCAATCAAAATCTCAATGAGATACCACTTAACACCTACTAGACTAACTATAATAAAAAATATAGACTATAACAAGTATTGGCAAGAATGTGGAGAAATTGGAACTCTAACACATTGACAGAGGGATTGTAAAATTTTACAACCACTATTGGAAATAGTTTTGCAATAAGAGATATCAGAAAAAGAATACAACATTTTTAACAAAGGATCCCACATTTTACTTTTGAACGGGGCCATGAAAATTATATAGCTGACTCTGAACATAGTTCCTGGAATGTAGTGGCATTAAATAATGTATGGCATTTATAAATATAAATGTTAAGAATAGATAAATAATAAGAGTTTAAAGAAAAAAAATCAAAAGCACTAAAAGCTATTTTATTTGATCCAAGACATAATTTAATGATATAATGATGCTTGTAATAATGATTACGATTATATATAATGCTATATGTGATCATAATCATGGAAACATAAATATGTATAGATGGAAAATGACTGATATGGAACACACGAAATGGCAATGGTCATGTGAAGTTGGTTTAATTGTACACTATTATGTTCTCTATTTTAAAAATGGCATGTAATATTTCTTAGTGTTGATGAGAATAAAAATGTTCACTACTTAAGAAAATATTGGTCTAAACACAGTAATTTTATGCATTGCTTCACCTGAAGGCAAAGGGTTGACACAGTCCCTGTAATAAAATTAAGAAATAATGATGGAAAGAAATGAATGCAAATTAGGGCCTTATCACTTATTTCGGCTACTTATGAATCACATATTTTTTTCACAATAATTTAACAGAGATTTACATTTTTAAGAGTCTCAATGTTACTCAGTATTAAGAGGTCTAGAAATAAAGAAACAAGGTCTGTTCACTTTTAGAAATGTTCTATTAATAAGAAATGGTCAAGTAAGCAAACTTAAACTACACTCTAAAAATTACCTCTTGAGGTCAAAATGAGAAGTTAAAATATGTGGTTTTATCTATATTCCATTTAGACTGAGATGAAAAACTAATGAAATTAGAAGTAGAAACAAAAGTAAAATGAGCTAATAACTAGTCTTAAATACTAATATCATAATACCATGCATTCATAATTCACTTATTTTCAACATACAGCATACACATTTTCTGCATTTGTTTCCCAAAGCCAAACTGGAAAAGAGAACGCTTTGCAACGTCACTCAGATTCTTTCCCAGAATTCAAGCTGTACCAAGAATATAAAAGCTTTTATGTACCTGCTGGATTTAAAAATTGGTGGCACCTATAATGGTAAAGTATCTGGGATTTGAAGTCAGCCCTGGGTTCTGATTCTCATTCAAATAATTGTTGCAAAAATTAAGTAATACAAATAAAGTTAGCTGTTAGCTGCTCCAGAGTTAGTGCTTACAATATAGTTAACTAGTGGATGGAACTATAGATGCAGATGTAGATAAATACAAATAAATAAATCTTCTTATTCAAAATTGTTCATATTCTTCTGTTTCTTACATAAATTTACTGATGATTTCCTTTTAAAGGGTGTTTATTTGGCTCTGCTTGGGGTATTAAATAAAATAATTAACTCAGCAATCATACATTAGGTACTGAAGTGTGCTATACATTGCATACAAAAAATATAGTTTATTATATATTCTGTTCTGTATCAAATTTAGAAATCACACATAAGAATTTTATTTTATTACCATATGTGCACTTAAGTGTTGGTCAGTTAATATTAATTTGATGGTGAGTACATGTGGTGCTTGTTTTTCCATTCTTGGGATACTTCACTTAGTAGAATGGGCTCCATTCTATCCAGGATAATACAAGAGGTGTGTACCCCTGTAATATGCTGAAATAAAAAAAATAAAGAAAGAAAGAAAGAATTTACTTTAAAGAAATAGTCTGCTTTGTAAGCTCATTAATACTAGTGGATGGTTTAATGAATTACATTTTTAATACATTTAAACTTCCTTTAGGCAATATATCAATTTCTAGAAATAATATTAACATATTTCCATGCCTGTATACAATGAGGCTAGCAATAGGCAAATTAAATCTCTAAACGTAAGAAATAGATGTTGTATTTTTTCTTCTAAACGCCCAATTTGTAAACTAACCTAAGCTTACAGTAGGATGTTATTATATTCATGGGGACTATTATTTTATCACTTTAGTCTAAATTTCTTAGTATTCTCATCTATAATGGCTTCTTTGATGATTATATTTTCCCTTCCTATATATTGATAACTATGATTTATTTATATCTGGATTTATATTTGGATTATTTATTTATTTATAAACTAGATTCAAAGTTGTAGACTATTGTTCATTCAAAGCAAGGCCATATCTATGGGAGATGCACTAAGTACTGTATACAAGTAGGTGCTGTCATCTGTCCAAAAACAGATTTTCCACCAGCCATTATTTCTTCCTAGGAACTTAAATTCTAACCTTAAAAATCACTTCTGAGCTCCAGATAGTAAAAGTAGAAAATGAAGGGAATTGTATGTAAAAGATTAATGATGAAAAACTGTTCAAAGATAAGAGGAGAGGAAAAATTCTAACAGTTCCTCACATTAGCATAGTTCACGTAATGGGATTAACAATATTTTCCTACTGGTGAACACAGAAACAGGCAGGTTCTGAAAGACTGGGATGCAGAATCTCAAGATAGTTTTCAATGCTGAATTACATCTTTGCAAACATGCTCTAAAAAAATTTCTGATTACAAACCTTTCTGTAAAATGAGCTAATAACTAGTCTTAAAGATACCTGTAATTTAAAGTCTTATTGCCAAAATAATATAGTCCTGGCAGTCGGTTATTCTTTGGCAGCAGTAAACCTAAATTTGTAGCCCTGGGTTTACTGTTTTGTTTTAATAGGTGAAAATATCCTTTAAGGTTGACTCCATAAAAATAAGGACATGAAGTGACAGTAAATGGCATGCAAAGTAAATGAGTAAAGCATAAAGCCCAAGGTACATGCTTTTTTGGTGGAGGAAAATAAAAAAGGCCAGGACATAATTACCCTAAAGAGGTTTCTCAGGCTTCACACATTCTCTAGCAGTTTTGGATGCAGTCTAATGACACAATCAGAACACTCACTAACCGCCAGAGAATTTCAGCTTAAGAGGAAAGAATCATTTGATCTATCTTTATATAGCAAGGATATTAACCCTTTGTCTGGCTTACATGTTGAAACTATTTTCCTGATTTGTCTTTCCTTTTATTAATAACTTTGCTTATAGTATATTTTTCCTGTGAGAAAAAATATAATTTTATGCCCTCAAATATTTGATCTTTTCCTTTAAAGCTTCTGAATTTCACACCATGCTTATAAAATGCCTAACTGAGTTAAATATTAAAATATTATCCTACATTTTCTGTTTATATTTTTTGTTTATACATTAAAAGACTTAATCTTCTGAAATGTATTCTTATTTCAGAGTAAAGTAGGTTTCTAACTGATTTATTTCCAAATAGTTAATTATCTGCACTATATATTAAACAGTACATCCTTTCCTTGCTAATTTGAAACGCCACTTTTATTGTATACTACAGGAATTAACACTGTTTCTTATATTTCTTTTCTATTCCATTGATATATCTGTTTATTCCACTTCTAGCACCACACTACTTTAACTGTTGTACCTTTAGATTATATTTGGATAACTGCTAGGACACGTCCTGTGCCTTCATTATTATAATTATTTTTTAAATGACTAATCTCACACATTTTTCTTTCTAGTAAAATTTAAAATTAACTTATCAAATTCTGAAAAAAAATTCTACTAGATGTCTGATTTTCATTGCATGTCAATTTATAGATCAAACTGGGGGAATTTGACGCTTTGCAATATTGAATTCTCACATTCACAAAATATTTTTGACATCTATATTAGCTAGTACATGTGGTCTTGAGCTTGTTTTTCATCTGCTCCCCTTGAAATGGTCTAGTGTCATAGTTCTATTACCCTGGTGACATGAATTAGGAATTTTTATATTTTTTTCTGGGCTCTGGAACAGTTAAAATAACAGGAATTTTCCATTCCCTGAAAGTTTGATAGAAGTTGATGACAAAATCATTGCTTCTGATGAGGAAAAATGGAGGACTAGTGGTGGCCTTCCAACTCACTGCTCCCAGGGAAGGAAGCAAAGAGTGCAGACAGCTGCCTATGCATGGATTGGTCCCTCTGAAAGCAGCATTGTGATTTGCCGAGAAGCAATGTGGGACACTCAGCACAGGAAAAAAGGTGATGGGGAGATATATTCTCAAGGATTGGAGAGTGAGAGGAGAACAGTGGAGAGCACAGCGTGGGAGGGCTGTGCTCACCCTGCCGGTGCAGTGTGATGTGACCAGTAGGACACCCACCACCCCCATAGACCTCTTACTGCCTCAGACAGGGACACACCTGGAGTTGGTGCAAAGCCGTTGCATTATACAATAGGCTCTGTGGAGAGGAGAAAATAGCGGGAGCCAGCCTGAACTGTTGGGTGCACTGTGCCAGAACTGCACCAGGCTGGGGAGGGATTAGACCAAGTTGCAGCCTCTCAGGGTGATACACTGGAATTTGAGGATGGGCACTTCACCCCTGGAAATCAGTGGGACCAGGGCAAGGGAATTAACTAGAGAGCAGCAGGAGCCAACCTGAAAGGTCTGGGTGGCCGCTTCAGTGGGCTCTGGTCGGGGCAAGGAGAGCTGCATTTTCTGCATGGCTCACCTGCATCTGCGGAACCCTGGTGCCTAGGAAGCAGATTGCAACCTATAAATCTGGGCCAGTCTGTCTGGTCCCCTCCTGTCTGCTTGGCGCTGTCGTCTGTGTTCCAGGTATCGTCAGCAGCCATTTTCAGGCCCCTCCACTTGGAGGTCCTGTTTGGAAGACTGGTTTCAGGCTCGAACTCACTCCCAGCCCAGGGGCTCTTGTCCTAGAGAGTCAGGCTCTGTCCTGGCAGGCCACCAGCAGCCACTTACATGGGCTCTGGGCAGGGCAAGGAGAGCTGAGTTTTCTGCATGGTTGACCTGCATCTGCAGGACCCTGGTGCCTAAGCAGTAGATTGCACCCTATCCACCTGAGTCCCCCTTCCAGGTCCTAGCCACCTCCTACCTCCCGAGCCCTGAAGTCGCCCTCCAGGTCGGGATGGCCTGCCATCTACATGCTTGCAAGCAACCAGAGAGTCCTTCTACCCACATGAGTCCAGAAACTGCAGTTGCCAGTGAGCAGGAAGCTCCTGCGGACAGAACACCAGGCTCCCAGCCCCCCTGGGGTGCCTCCCATCCTACAGACTGGAGTCAGACAGCAGGGGCCATATTGTTTCTCTACCTACTGGGCACCTTTGTCCTCCCCAGGGGGCTTCGAATTCTCAGGCTCCATCCTGCTCACTCACACACAGATATTTCTCAAATCTGACCCAAACCGTAGAAGCCACAGAGGTCGAGTGGGGCCCAGAGTGTTCTGCGTGACTCCAAAGACTGCTCATTCTGGGAAGACTGCCTCCCAAGGAGAGAGTTGGAAACTACCAGAGGGTGGACTTTCCTCCACCCAGATTATTCTTTTCCCCTTCCTCTACCCCTCCCATTTATTCAGAGGGAGACAATTGAGCTGCCATACAGAGGCTCCCACAGGAAGTGGGGCTCAGAACTTCCTTTTTTGGGTCATACAGTGGTTTGAGGGATGTTTGACTGTGAGCTCCCTGATCTAGAGACCCTCCCTGCTGCTGCTTGCATGGCAGCACCATTAAAACAAGGCAGGCTCTGAGTTGGAGAGACATTGAATCACTGCAGGCACTCCGAGGGTGAAAAGAGACCAGCATTCTTCTCCCTGGCATGGTCAGAGATTGACCTCCAGGGCCCTAGGGATGAACCTGCAGGCCAGATCCAGGACACCCAAGTCTCGATCACATTGACCGGGGACACAGAGGAGATATTTGTGAATTAGTCTCAGGAGGTGTGGGTAACAGTAGGAGCAGAACACTAGGGAGAGAACAGTGTGGGTCCTAACTGTGGTGAGCTAGGGACACTGATTAGAAAACCTCCCTGCCTGCATTACAGTAGTTGGGGAACTCGGCTGACTTGAGGTCCTGCCTACAGGCAGAGGCCTGGGAGAAACTGAGAAATAGGGGAAGGTTGAAAAGAGTGAGGCCTGCTCCAGTCTACTGTATTAAGTGTCTCAGACAGCCTGGTCTCCACACGCAGACTCTCTGGTTAAGTAGGGCCATTTCAACCCCTCCCGGGAAGAGATGAGGAATGGTCCCTTAATCCCTGCATACCTCTTACCAGAATTTGTGGAGCTGAAGTGCAGATTCACCCAACCTAACACTGCCCAATCTTATTCCCCCACACACTTCTGAGGTGGTAATAAACAAAGGACTCACCTGGAAGTTCCAGGGTCCTACTCACCACCTGGAGCATGAGAGGGCTTCTCCTGATGAACTAAGGCAGGGCACAGGATCCAAAAGCAACAGTGAAGCTTGTTCCCTCCAGCAAATACCACCTAATGACATGGAGGTCAATTTGCACAACCCTTACAGGATTTACCAAGTCAATCAAAGAGGGTGTGGTTGGCTCACACCATCAAGCACCGCCTACTGACTCAGAGATTATACTGTGCCAGTCAGTGTCTAAACAAAATAAAACCCAAAAGTTAGAAGGAACAACTGTTCCGGATGAGAAGGAACCAGTGAAGGAACTCAGGAAGTATGAAGAATCAGAGCAAAATGTCACCTCTCAAAGGGAACATCAGTTCTGAAGCAATGGATACCCACCAAAAGCAGAATATTAAAATGACAGATGAAGAATTTCAAGTATGGATTATAAGGAAGCTTGATGAAATACAAGATAAAATGAAAACTGAACACAGAGAAACCACAAAAACAATGCAGGAAATAAACAATAAATTCACTAAAGAAATTGAATTACTAAAGAACAATCAAACAGAACTTCTGGAAATGAAAAATTCATTCAAGGAATTACAAAACACAGTGAAAATCCTTAAGAACAGGTTAGATAATGCAGAAGAAAGACTCCCAGAGCTTGAAGACAACACCTTTAAACTAAACAAGTCAGTCACAGACATAGAGCAGAGAAATAAGTGGAATGAACAAAACCTACAAGAAACATTGGGTTATTTAAAGAGGCATCACATAAGAATCATATGTATCCCTGAGGGTGAAGAAGAAAATATACAAGGGTTGGATAATTTATTTGAGGGAATAATTGAGGACAATTTCCTTGGCCTTACTAGAAACCTAGATATCCAGGTACAAGAAGCTCGTAGGACCCCTGGGAGATTCATCACAAAGAGGAAAACATCACAACACATAGTCATCAGACTGGCCAAAATAAACATCAAAGAAGCACTCCCATGAACCCTAAGGAGAAAGCAGCAGGTGACTTAAAAAGGAAAACCCATCTGACTAACTGCAGACTTCACAACTGAGACTCTATAAGCCAGAAGGGATTGGGGCCCTATCCTCAGGCTTCTCAAGCAGAATAGCACCCAGCATAGGATTGTATATCTGGCAAAAATAAGTTTAGTATATGAGGGGAAAATAAAGTGTTTCTCAGACAAGCAAACAGTGAGGGAATTTGTCAAGATAAGACCTGTCCACCAGAAGTACTCACAACTGCATTATTCATGGATCAGCACAATAAACACTTACCAAGAAGTTACCCAAAAGCTTAAGGTCTAAGGCCATATACCACAATGGATCAATAAATAAAACAAAGAAACAAATTTTAACTCAACAGGATGAACAGAAATCCACCCCACTTATCAATTCTTTCAATAAAAGTGAATGACTTGTATATACCCATCCCCTCCTCCCCTCTCCAACCAGCCTGACCCCCAATAAATGTTGTTCTTATATGTGCACTTAGGTGTTTATCAGTGAAACCAATTTGCTGGTGCGATGTGCACCATCTGGGGGTTGGACATGCTTGAAGGTCTGACTCGGGTGGGGGGGGCAAGGGCAACATACATAATCTAAACATTTGTACCCCCATAATATGCTAAAATAATTAAAAAAAAACATTTGTCAATAAAACTAGGAAAAATCATCAAAAAGATTTTATGCCTTCATGTAAGAGTAAGATTATCAAAATATATAAAAGTAAAAACTTAAAAACATAAGAAAAAAATCATTTAAGAAAAAAAAAAAGCAAATGGCTTGAACTGCCCACTGAAGAGACATAGGCTGACCGAATGGATAGATATACACAAGCCAAGTATCTGCTGTCTTCAGGAAACACATCAAACCCACAAGGACTCATCCAGACTCAAGGTGAAGGGATGGAAAACAATATTCCATGCTAATAAAAACCAAAAGGAAGCAAATGTAGCAGTTCTCATATCAGATAACTTAATCCTCAAATGAGCAAATTAATGAAAAATAAAGATGGTAGTTACATAATGGTAAAGGGAACAATTCAGCAAGAACACGTAATTTTAACTATTTATGCACCAAACACAGGAGTGCCCAGATTCATAAAGCAAATTCTTCTTTATCTAAACAAAATGATTGACAGCAGCACCATAATAGCCAGGGAATTTGGTTATTCTGTCACCATGATGACAGAACTGGATAAATCCTCCAAGCAGAAAATAAACAAAGAAACAAGGGACATAAATACAACTCTAGAACATATGGGCCTAACAGATATTTATAAAACATTCTACCCCAAAACCACCAAATATGCATTCTTCTAATCAGCTCATGGGACATTCTCTAAGATTGATCACATCATAGGCCACAAAACATGTCTCAACAAATTTAAAAAAAATGAAAATTCTACCGTGAATCTTCTCAGACCACAGTGGTATAAAATTAGGAATACCTTTCACAGTAGCATCAAAAAATTAAATATTTAGGAATATATTTAATGAAGGAGGTAAGAGACATATATACGGAGAAATAAAAAACACTGAGAAAATAAATTGTAGAAGATGTAAACAGATGAAAAATTCTAACATGCTCATGGATTGGCAGAATCAATATTGTTAAAATGTCCATATTACCTAAAGTGATCTACAGAATTAATGCAATCCTTACCAAAATACCATCATAATTCTTTACAGATATAGAAAAAAATAGTTCTGTGCTTTTTTATGGAACCATAGAAGACCTCATATAGCCAAAGCAGTCTTAAGGAAAAATAACAAATTAGGAGACATCGGTCTACCAGACTTCAAGCTTTACTACAAGTCTAGAGTAACCAAAACAACATGGTACTGGCACAAGAACAGAGATCCTTTGGAACAGGATTGAGAACCCAGATATAAAACCACCTCATGTTGTCATCTAATCTTTCGCAAAGCAGACAAAAATATACATTGGGGAAAAGAATCCCTATTCAATAAATGGTTCTGGGAAAACTGGATAACCACATGCAAAGATTGAAACTGGATCCACACCTCTCACCCCTCACAAAAATAAATTCATGATGGATAACAGACTTAAACCAAAGGTGCGAAACCTTAATAATTCTAGAAGAAAATGTTGGGAAAACTATTATAGACATTAGCTAGGCAAAGAATTTATGAAGAAGAACCCCAAAGCAATCACAGCAGCAAAAAAATAAATAAATGGTATCTGTTCAAATTAAAAAGCTTCTGCAAAGCCAAAGGAACTGTCACAGAGCAAAGAGAAAACCCACAGAATGGGAGAAAATTTTTGCATGCTACAAATCTCATAAAGGGCTGATAACTAGAATCTACTTATAACTCAGGAAAATCAACAAGAAAAAATCAAACAACCCTATCAAAAATTGGGCAAAGGACAGAACAAGAACTTTTGAAAAGAAGACAAACTAATGGCCAAGAAACATGAAAAAATGCTCAACATCTTTAATCATCAGGGAAATGCAAATCAAAACCACAATGAGATATCACTTATCTCCAGTGAGAATGGCCTTTATCAAAAAGTCCCAAAACAATAAATGTTGGTGTGGATTTGGAGGGATAGGAGCACTCATACACTGCTGGTGGGACTGCAAACTAGTGCAACCTGTGTGGAAAGCAGATCGACCATTTGATCCAGCAGTGCCATTACTGGCCATCTACCCAAAAGAACAAAAGACATTCTATAAAAAAGATAATCCGCATTCGAATGTTTATAGTGGCACAATTCACAATTGCAAAGATGTGGAAACAACCCAAGTGCCCATCAGTACACGGAGTGGATTAATAAAATGTGATATATGTATACCATGGAGTACTATTTAGCTGTAAGAAACAATGGTGATATAGCACCTCTTGTATTTTCCTGGATAGGGCAGGAACCCATTCTACTAAGTGAAGTATCCCCAAGAACAGAAAAATAAGCACCACATGTACTCACCAGCAAATTGGTTTCACTGATCAACACCTAAGTGCATGTATAGGAATAACATTTATTGGGCATCTGGCAGATGGGGTGGGAGGAGGGGATGGGTATATACATACATAATGAGTGCGATGTGCACCATCTGAGGGATGGACATGCTTGAAGCTCTGATTGGGATGGGGGGAGCAAGGGCAATGTAACCTAAACATTTGTACCCCCATAATATGCAGAAATAAAAAAATAAAGATGAAAAAAAATAAAAAAGAATGGGACCCGAATAGAAGCCCTGCGTCAGTGATTTGTGTTTGTCAACTGATTGTTAACCTGAAGAATCATGATCTAGCTGGGCTTTTTATTACAATGTCAGTATCTTTAAGTCTTTACTCGTGTTTGGTTGGATTCCCCAAAGAAGACTGGCGGTCTCCAGACCAGAGGATAAAAGCCTGGCTGCTGGCATCTCAGAGCCAAATCAGGCAAGAGGGCTAGTGGTCCTCACGGACAAGTTCACTAAGTCTTCCCCCACCCCCCCATATTGTATGTCTACCCTCAGCTCTGCCTAGTGTTCCATAGAACCTCTCTTTTACTGTCTCTGAGAATAAACCTTCAATTTTTTTCTCATTTGGTGGTGGTGGAGTTACTTAGCTTCATAAAATGAAGGAATCTGAGTATTTAACCTCTCTTGTTAAGTAAGCAGCTTTCAACCAGTCCTCCGTACTTTACCACTCACCACAATTTCAGCATTTCCAGAGATACCTGGTACCACCAGTATATGAGCTTTTGGAGGGTTCTGCAGTATAAATTGTCTGGGTTTCGCCTTTTCTCTTTGCTATTTTAGGATGCAATTTTCTCACTTTTGCTAAGCCATTGCTTTCTAGCCTCCAAATTTTTCTTTTGTCTTTTCTCCATCATTTGGATTTATACTTTTAAAATTAATCCCTTTACTCTTTTCAGAAACTTGGTGGAAGTGATGAGATTACATTTTATGCGTTCAGCTTCCCTTTTTAACCTAAAAGTCCCATGAACTGACTGTTTATGATTTTGATGTGGGGAAAAATGCCATTGACCTCTTTTTTTCCATTTTGAGAAGGAATGGACTTTTGGACTATTTAGAAGTAGAATTTAATTTTTCTCCTTATTTGAAGAGTAATATAGTTACAGAATACTTGAAAATTATGGACAACTAGAGTTAAGCACAGTCAAACTCTGTGAAACTTTAAATTTTTAAATAAATACAGTTTAATTTCTTAAAACAAGAGATAATGTTATAATTTATATTTATGGATATAAATAATTATGGAAATGAAATAACCTTAGCATAAAGTAGAATTTGCCACATATCTGTCATAAAATAATGCATCATAAATATGAAAACTTGGCACCATATGGGGGAGAAAGATTTGGGAACCTAAATAGACAAAAATTATTAATTTTTTGCAGTTCTTGATTTAGTAAATTATAGATTTTAAATTAAAATAATTTGAATTATTGCTTGCAAATGGATATTTTTGCTGTCTCAGCATTTTGCTGTATAACAATTTATGGAAAGTACTAGTCTGACTGTGACCATCACTTTCAAAGACTGGAAGAACAAAGAGGCCGAGTCCTTGCCTGTGACTAATGACCAACAACTCCTTGCGGCCAAAAACTCCTAAACTGCCTTTGGGCCAATCAGGAGCAGGGCAGATAAATGTTTATAAGGAGGGAGCAGAATTTCTGATGTGCTATCATTTGTTTATTTAGTTATTTATTCAATAAATATTTATTGAGGACTTACTGTGTAGTTAGGTGATAGAGATACTTTCTGGTCTTGTTGATATTTCAGAATATTGCAAGTTACTGAAAATTAAACAAGCGATTGTACTTCAATATGAGAAGTTCTATTATTGTAAAAATCCAGAGTGTAGGGAAGAACTGGACCTTACTAGATCTGGGGTATGGAGGTTAGCAGTATGGGAATGTAGAAAACTTCCTGGAAGAAACGTTGCCTAATAATGCCTAACCTGAGCCCTCGCTGGGGGAAAGGTTCAGGAGAATGAGCAGTATGCTCGGTGGCCTGGCAGTGGGAGAGAATCATAAGGTCTAGGAACTGAAATTTCTGTAGAGCTAGAACATGAAGTATGAAGAGGGAGAGATGAGTCTCAAAATACGAGGAAGCCTCAGATCTTCTAGAACTGTGCTGTCTCTGTGGTAGCCACCTGCTGCTTATGGCTACTGAGCACTTGGAATGTGACAGTGTTGCTGAAGAACTGAATGCCAGTCTATTTAACTTTAAATTAGGTAAATTTAAAAGCTGAAGCACATTAAATACAACTATAGTTTTGGTAGGCCCACCTTTCATATGTTGACCACCCTTAAAAAAGTTAGAGTCTGAACTGAGATGTTTTGTAAGTATAAATACAGAGCAGATTTCAAAGATTTAGTATTAGAAAGGTAAATATCTCATTGGTTATTTTTATGTTGATTACCTGTCAAAATGATAATATATATGTTAGGTTAAATAAAATATATTGTTAAAATTAGTTTTGCCCTCTTATTTTTAAGTTTTTAAAATGAGGCTCCTAAAAATTTTTTTAAAAATGCATGTGTGGCTCACATCGTATTTGTAGTAGGCAGGGCTGTTTTAGAGGATTTTAGACTTTATCCTGAACACTTTGCTGAACCTATCATGCCTTTTAAGAAGTGGAATAGTGTGATCAGATTTGTATTTCAGAAGGGTATTTTTCCTGTGGGGAGAATGTATTTGAGGGAGCAGGACTGGAGGCAGCTAGGTCAGTTTCAGTAATTAGGTGAAAAATGATATTGTCATGAACCCAGGGAAGGAGAGAAGTGAACTAAACGGATGAGAGTTAGGGTTGGCCACACTTGGTGACTACTCAGACAAGGTATGGAGGAAGATGGAGAAGGAAGCCAGGGCCCTGGCATAAGCAGCTGGGTGATTGGTCATCCCACGCATAGAGCTCATCAATACCGAGAGCACAGAGCTTAGTGGGAGGAAGAGCATATTGGACATACTTAACCTGAGGTTCTTGTAGACCACCTGGGCATAGTTTAGGAGCGTGATATGGTAGAGTGCTAGGATCCTACTACTCCTACGTATGTAGCTATTTAACAGATTGCTCCTAGGTTGATAAGGACTGGAGGTATGTGATGTTCAGTTATTATTATTTTTGGAGGAGAGAATAACTGCTCTTTCTCTGGATGTCAGTTTGGTAAGTGCTAATATTGTTTCTATTGTCCCATTTTCCTTTCGAGGTCTAATAATCAAGCAAGACAGTGTCAGCTCTGGGAGTTTCATTTGTGTTCTCTTTTAGAGCAAAGGAAATTAAATAAATTGAAAACAAAAACAAAACCTATAGACATGAAATAGGTTGATTTGCCAAAAGACAAGCAAGAAGGAAGTCCAATGTTCTATTGAAAGGTAAATGTGTCCTATAGTCAATAAAAACATAGCCTAACTCTAGGATATTGTTGCTAGGCTATGTGGCCACATATGAAAGGGAATTTGCATTAAGAATCACACAGGATTTTCTCAAACCCATGAAAATATATTCATTTCAGAATATCTTTTATTTTTAATATTAATTTTACTTTAAAATCTTCTTTTCACTAATAGTTTTCCAAAATTAAGCTGCCTTTAGAATAAAATTTAAAACTGGATTTTTTTTCTGCTGGAAATATAAAATATATTCCATCTTTTTTTAGAAACAAAATGTTTTACTTAAAATAAATAGAAGAAGTAGTCAAATAAATTGACCACTTTTCTTTATAGGAATAGTGCTTAAGTTTAATTCAAACTTGCAATATTTTTTTCTTAGAGTCATCTGTTGCTTATAATTGATTTTAAAAAGTCATCAATTTCTAACACTTCTTTGCTTTGAACAAAGCAAAAAAATACTGTCATGAAATATTTTTGCTAAATAGCAGATGTATTTCAGCAAAAAGAATCATGACATCCTGGCAAAGGTATAATTTTAATAGACTAATGAGCTTTCTGACCGGAGCAGACCGAGCCTCCTCTGATTTTTACGATGATGAATTGACTGTGTCAAAATTTGCAGTCTAGTTTGGTGAAATATTTTACTATGAAAGTTTAATTCTCATTTTTTATTTATAAAAACAGTGGTAGTGTCACAGCAGCTTATAACATGCTGGCCATTTGGCATGATTTATTTCAATGAGTGTCACTTGTTGATGTGTTTAGTGATTGTTGACCCATATTTAATTCCAAAAACTCTAAGTAATAAGAGATGTAATAAGTCAGCCACTGTAGTTGGGGGGAAAAAACCCCCACAAAAACATGATCCACAGGTCTCTTTAGTTATCTTTTTCTAGCTTTCAGGATGTCACAGTTCTATATTTGACAGCTTTTGCTTTGGGGATGATGGAGGGGTAACAGCTTCCTTTACTATTGTTGACGTCTATATAGAATGATTTCTACCACAGAGCATATATGTGAAATGTAATAAAATCATCTTCATTACGTCAACTGGGGATTCCAGCTTGTCATCATTTTAAAGGTTTTGAGACAAATTATGGAATAAAGAACACTGTTTTCATTTATTCATTTATCAATGTTTTTATTCAGTAAATACACATAGAGCTAATCATAGTGGTTGGTGTTCAGTGATGGGGTCATGAGATAGCCAGGTCATCCCTCTCATAGGGTTTATATTCTGGAAGGATTTAGATAGAGAACTTCCAAGTACATCATTTGTTCTTTTGGTAGTTTTGGAAGGCACAAGGGAAGGGTTAGATTAAGGGCTTTTTCTAAGGCATTTCTTTACAGAGATGTAGTAAGCATTTCTGTTTCCTAATGTCAGGATATATTTGTAGTGCAGATAATTTCAACAAATAAAATACTCCTCATAATATCAATAGTGTATATTTTTCAGATATTATTGAATTATTTTTGATCATCTTAGAAATGGTAATAAACATCTGTAAAAAACATAAATTTTAATATTTATAGTGATAAATTGTTAACATAAAATTTTAAATTATTTAGAGCTTGTAACAAAATGAAATGTCTTACGAGTCATGAAACATTATTCATGATATGTACTGTTTCAAAATACCATGATGTCTTGGAGTTGTTTTCTGTAAAGAATTGAGGAGTTATAGTGTTGTTATTTGTTTTATTGTACACACTAAAAGGCATAAACTGAGTACTGCTGCAGATACTTGCTTTAAAATTTCTCTAGGAAGAAGCCATCCAGAGATAATTATCTTTTGGTATTATCCTTTTCGTATGTTTCTCAAAGCAATTCATAAATATTTTTTTGTATAATAACGTGAACAGTACCGAATACTTTATTTGGCAGGTTAGCTTACAACAAAGAGGGAAATCAGTGGCCCAAATGTTTTTGGGAACAGCAAGGAAACATATTTCTCTTAGGTGCCATTTCTCTAAGAATCTTTTTCTCATATTAGAAAATGAAGGAGCCAGCAATGTGGAATCACTCCTTTTCCCGGCAGGTCTAGCAGTTAATATATGTGCATTTTCAGGCTTCTCAGTTTAACAAGGGCAATCACTATTTAATTTCACAACTTCATTTATCTTAGTGATAGCCTTAGAACCGTGGAGTCTCCTTTTCCTGTCTTTGACAGTATTACCATTTCTGTGCTTTTTGCCGCAGGCTGATTTGACTCTCCTCCCCCAAAGATATGGTGCATAACATAACTGCAGTGTGCGTTCTGCAGAGATAAGGCCATGGCAGTCTTTTAACTTCAGCTTGCTGTGCATGTGGAGGGTGACATCCACCTGTGCAGGGGAAAGCAAACAAACAAGCAAGATGTGTTTGTCCTTAATCACGTTCTGTTTCTCTCCGAGATGTTCCAAGTAATGACAGGCCAAGCTCAGGATCCAGGTATCAGCCTTAGACATGCAAGGTGCAGGGCATCTCTGAAGGAGATAAGGCTAAGTCATACTATTAACTTTCACTTGCTTATTTGAGGTTAGAATTTGAATATGTAAGTCATGCTAAATTCTTGGTCTTTATTTTTAAATTATATTTTTAAAGACCTTCTGTTTTAGTTAGAAAAGTAATGTGTGTCTGTTGTCAAAATTTTTTTTAAAAACTAAGCTGTATAAAATGCAAGATGAAAGTCATCTTTAGCTCCGTGCCACTCCAAGAAGTGGTCGCCATAATGTGGTGCGGTAATGATCTTTTACTGTTTTTTTTTTTTTTTTTTTTTTTAAATAAAGACAAGTTCTTGTAAGAATTCAACATTTTACTGTGTTATAATTAAGAGTGTTTAAATAGCATACTGTACATGTATGGTACGCAGAGATATATATGTAATTCTGTCATATAAAAGTATCAACTTTTTCTTCTAGGCTGGTTGTGTTTTTCCCCTCCTTTGGTCTTACTATTATATAAACCCCTGTAGCATTCATGCCATTTCACATAGCTTTGCTTATCTCTCTCATGGAGAAATTTTTTAGGCTGTATGTTAAAGGTTTTACTTATAGAATTTAATCACCAGAATTGCACTCACTAAAGGTAGTGCTGACTGTTCCTCAGGTGTACCATTTGATGCAAAGTGAAAAAACACTTGAATGTAATAATAATGGGTATGAGCTTTGGAGTCAGACAACCTGGGCTCACTTCTCAGCTCTGCCACATACCAGTTATTTCAGAATATGCTGTCTTTCTTGATACTTTGACCTTGATTTTCATGACAGGTCTGTTAGTGTGCCTTTTTTCTTTTTGGCCACCCGGTCTTAGATTTCTTTGCATGTTCCTCTTCCTCTATCTATCTCTTGAATATTTATGATCCCCTGCTTTCTAGCTGAAGCTGTCTTCTAACTTTACATTCTTAGCATTTGTAAAATTGAATCACAATGATAGTACCTTTTAGCTTTGCTGTATCAAATATTATATAAGGCATGTAGAGTGCTTCACCCAGTGCCTGACCACAGTGCTCAACAAATGTTCCTTCTTATTGTTATTTTGATATATTACATTAGTAATACAATTACAATAGTGAAATAATATTAAAATAACAGTATGTACATAGTCTGTCATTTATAAATGTTTATTTTTAAGTTTACTTTTATCACTTGGAGCACATTTTCTCACACATAGAATATTTCAAATATTTAAGTGCCAGGACAGTTTATAAATGTTTATTTGACATTAAAAAATTTAATGTATTTTTTTTATTTCAGTATATTATAGGGGTACAGATGTTTAGGTTATGTATGTTGCCCTTGCCCCCCCCCAAATTTAATTTTTAAATAATTACAGATTCACAGCAAGTTGTGAAGATAGTAAAGAGATGCTTGTGTGTCCCTCACTCATTTTCTCTCATTGGTTACATGTTATATAGTTACAGTATAGTATCAAAACCAGGAAATTAGCATTGGTACAATATGTGTATATAGTTCTGTGTAATTTTGTGACATGGGAATGTGACTATAATTTTCTCACAAGGAAATATAACTCTGGAAATGGTTAAAGGGAAGGTAAAGCAAAAATAGTGGAATGTATTGTGATTTATAGCGTATGTAAAAGTAAAAAGACAACATAAGACATAGGTGAAGGAATTGGGAATATATTGTTATAAAGTTCTTACATCAGACTTTAGGTGATATAATATTTGAAAGTATATTGTAATTAATTAAAGATGGATATTGTAAACTGTAAGATGACTAAATATTTTATTAATAAAAGAGAGGTATACATTTAAACCATTAGTGGAGATAAAATGAAATAAAAAAAGTACTCAGCTAAATCAAAAGGAGGTAGAAAAAGAGGAAAAAGAAAGAACAGATTTACAAAATCGAACAATTAGGTAGATAGTAGATTTTAATCCAACATATTAATAATCAGATTAAATGTAAATGACCTAAACAACTAAATTAATAGAGATTGTCAGATTCGATTAAAAAAAGCAAGTCCTGGATATTTGCTATCTTTGAGAAATCCTTTAAATATAAAGGCATAATAGTTTAAAAGTAAAAGGATGGAAAAAAGATATAGACGCTAATCAAAAGAAAGCTGTTAGTGTCAGGCAAATCAGATATCAGAACTAAGAATATTGCCAGGGACAAAAAGGCAGGTTACCCACTTATAAAAATGGTAGTTCATCAAGAAGATATAATAATTCTAAATTCTGAACAAACAATTCTATACATCTAACAAAAAAATTAAAATACAGAACAAAACTAATAGAAATAAATAGAGAAATAGAAAAATCCACAGTTATATATGTAGACTTCAATGCTTTTCTTTGAGTAACCAGTATAACAAATAGAACAACACTGTCTGAACAGCTGAACAGCACTGTCAATCAATTTGGGCTACTTAACCTTCATAGGACATTCACCCAGAAACATTAGAATACACAGTTTTTTCAAGTTCGAGGAAATAGACCGTATTCTATTAAATAAGCCTCAGAAAGTTTAAAGGAATCAGCATCTTATAAAGTATGTTCTCTTAACACAAGGGAATTAAATTAGAAATCGATAATAAAAGTTTCTAAAATCCTCGAATATTTATAAATTAAACAACACACTTCTAAATTTCCCATGAACAAAGAGTAAGTCACATGGGAAATTATAAAATATTTTTAATTAGTTAAAAATTAAAATACAGCGTGTCACAATTTGTAGGAAGCAAAGCAGTGTTCAGAGGAAAATTTATAGCATTAGCCTCTTAAATTAGAAAAGAACTGTCTGCACTTCTGCTTTATGAAACAAGAAAAAGAGAAAATTTACATCAAAACAAGTGAAAGGGATATAATAAAGACAAGGCCAAAGAAAATAAAAGAGCAATAAAAAAGCCAATAAAACCAGAAGCTAGTTTTTTTAAAAAAAAAGATCAGTAAAATTGATTAACTTTTAGGTAGACTGAATAAGAAAGAAGAAGGTGCCACAAATGTTCAATATCAGCAATAAATGAGGGGACAACACTACAAGCCCTATAGGGCTTAAAAAGAAAATAAGGAAGTGTTGCATTTTGACAACTTAGATGACTTGGACAAATTGCTTGTGAGAAACAAAACATCAAAACTCACCCAACAAGAAGTAGACAACCCAAGGAGTTCTCCATCTGTTAATGGAGTTGAATTTGTAAATAAACATCTTCCCAAAGTAAAAGTCCAGGCCCAGATGCTATCATTGGCATATTGTACAAAATGTTAAAGGTAGAAATTACACCAAGTCTATCCAAACTCTTCGTAAAAATTAGAACGGAGGAACATTTCCCAGCTAATTGCTTGGGGCCAGCATTACCCTGGTACCCAAACCAGGCAAAGACATTACAAGAAGGGAAAACTGTAGAACAATATCTGTCATTAATGTAGATTCAAAAAAATCCTCCACAAAATATTAGCAGACTGAATCAGCAATATATAAAAACAGAATTAATTAGGTTTATCCTGGGAATATAAGGCTTGTTCAAGTTTTGAAAATCAATCAATGTAATTCACCATATTACCAGACTGAAGAAAAGCCATACGATCAATATGCTACAGAAAAAAATTTTGACAGAGTTCAACATCTATGCCTGATAAAAACTCACAGCAAACTAGCCATATAAAGAAATTCTTCAAAAGGACATTTACAAAAAACCCACTGTTAACATTAGACTTAATGGTCATACACTGAATTCTTTCCTCTCTAAGATTGGGAACAAGGCAAGGAATTCTGCTCCCGTCACTCCCATTCAGGAGGTCCTAGCTGGTGCTATAAGGCAAGAAAAATGAATTGGAGTCATAGTGATTGGAAGAACACATGATTATTTATATAAAGTCCCAAAGAGTCTACCAAAAAGCTAATAAAACCAATGAATGAATTTAGGAAGCTTTCAGAATACAAGGTCAAAAAATTCACTGTATATCTATATGCTGTCAGTGAAAAATTTGAAAGTTAAAAAAATACGTTTTCATTAATGCCAAAATAATAAAATACTTAGATATAGCTCTTACAGCTTATATGCAAAATGTGTATGTTAAAAACTTTAAAACACTGATGAACGAAATAAGAAATAGCTAAATAAGTAGAGTTATGCCTGATCAGAAAACAGTGTTGTTAAAATATTAGTTTTCCACCAAATTGATCTGTTGATTCAAGGTAATTCTAATCAAATTTCCAGCAGGACTTACTATAGAAAATGATCAGATTCTAAAAATTTATATGGAGGCCGGGCGTGGTGGCTCACGCCTGTAATCCTAGCACTCTGGGAGGCTGAGGCGGGCGGATTGTTTGAGCTCAGGAGTTCGAGACCAGCCTGAGCAAGAGCGAGACCCCGTCTCTACTAAAAATAGAAAGAAATTAATCAGACAACTAAAA
>CAUYRB010041719.1:0-47320 GCA_963574695.1 Propithecus perrieri
CAATTTTTACTTCTTAATATCCTGGCATCTCTGTGCATTTCCTGTTTTTACTGCTTGTACCATCTTCCCAATCCACATCATGGCCATCTCTCTCCCAGGGCCCTTGTGCCTCCCCTGGGTCTGCCTGAACTCACTCTCTGACACCTGACCACAGTCAGATACTTCGACTTCTGCCCTCCCTCAAGGTAGCCTTTCCTGACCACATCAAACCCCAACTTCACATCATTTGCTCACAGCAGCTCCCCCTTCTTCACACTGTACCCTTGTAATTTCATAATCATCTACATGGTTATATAATTAATGCCTGGCTTGCTGAAAAAAAAGAAAAAAATTACGAAAGCTCTATAAAGGCAAAGATACAACTTTGGACTTTGCCCACTTTATGACCTTGGATGACTGACTCTCTTTCTCTGATATTCATTTTTCTGAACCATGAAAAGCAGAAAACAACTAAGTTCCCAGAGAAGTGACTTCCAGCTTCAACAGTCTGTGGATTCTTTAAACATTTATATCTATACCTATAAGCACATGCGTATATACACGTGCATATACATATATACACATAGAGGTGTGTGTTTGACTATCATTTTATAGAGGGACACACATACACACACACAAATACACACGCACAGACCCAGGAGTCAATACAACTACCTTTGACTCTCCTCTCTTTAGAGACGTCCTGTGCAGATGTATTCTCTCTGTCTTCTGGGTACACCAGAGACAATACATGCCATGACCACAAACTGGATTATGCTCTTCATTATTTCACTCAGTAGAGATTTATTGAGTGCCTACACTGTGACAGCTACTATACCTGGCTCTGGGCCCTCCAAAGACAAAGAGTTGGGGTCACTGGGTTTTCCCTGATAGTAGTCCTAATTCCAGTTGGACTAGTTCCCTTTTCAGACTGGGCTCAAGGCCATTCATGCATTGGCACTAGTGAGGCACTACCTGAGTTCTCCAGGTCTTTGTAAGCTTCAGCCCAGGACTTGGCCATGTTGGCCAGCGTGTACTCCATGATCTGGATGTCGGTGATGGGGCAGTTGCACTGCGGGAACTCCTCGGCGCACTGGCAGCGACACTGGCTGTTCTGGCACAGGTACTCCCCCTCGCCGTTGCACATGATGTAGCTCAGGGCCGACTGGACGAACTTCTCTTGCAGATACTGAGGAAAGATTATCTGAAGACCTGTTGAGAATAGCAAGAAGGGGAAACAGAAAGGTTAAAAAAAGGTGTTTCATTAACAGTTTGCAAAGGTGATACATGAGAATCTGAAGCTGCTAGATTTCTCCCTGTGCATTGGAACCAAAATATTTCTGGACCTACCTAGATCCAGACGGCATAATCGGTGAGGCCTCCAATTGCAGCACTTTTACTTAAACTTCTCAGGTCATGGCCTTGGCTATCTCTGAAGTACATACTCTATTCTGTGATCGTAGGACAGAAGTTAGAGCCAGCTATGGTACATACCTTTTCCATTTTGGGAGAAAACCCTTACTGAAAGGATAACATTATTGTTTGTCATTCCTTATTTCTTTCATTCCTTTCCTTTCCTCTCCTAAAATATTTATAAACCCTATTTATGAAGCACGACTCCTGAGCTGGGCACTGGGCCTATAGAGATTAAAAAAAGACACAATCCTTGCCCTTGGGGAGTTTACAATATCATCAGCAATGATAGACATGGACACACATCATCATAACATAGCTTTATAGGCCTATAGAACACACAGCCATACGAGAAAACTGAGCAGCAGAAGACTGCAAATAACATTGTTTAGGTAGCAGGGAAACCTTCCGAGAGGAGACAGAATTTGGGCTGGCTGAAAAGCAAGTTAGAGATCACCATGTGAAGGGGAGAACAGGAAGGACATTCTAAAATGAGGGAAGATACAATGTACCTGGGCATTCCTAGTGAATGAAATAGACGTATACGAGCTGGGGTGCAGTGCTGTAGGAAAACAGGTTGTGTAGAGAGAGGGGCAGAGGCTGAATGCAAAGGACTTTACTATATGCTAAAGAATTTTGACTTTACCTGGTGGCTCATGGCTATACACTAGTAGCTGTGAAGGGTAAGAGTGATATACTCAGAGCGATATAATTCAATAGGACCATGTTATTATAAACACTAGAATATCACTAAGGACAGACATCAGAAGTAATTAATTTTCCCTTCTTGGCTCTGGAAGTAAAGAAGCCATGGCCCACCAAGGGGGGAATGACGAGCCCATGGTTATGAGAGGGACCCTCTTGATCACATCTCATGATCTTTTCTCTGTATTTGAATAATCAAAGACTTATTCCTGGGAGCCAATGATAGAGGAGGATTTATCAGGGTATGGGCGCTACTCTGGTACCCTTGAAATGTTAGCACAGCAGGCTGTTGTCTGCGGTACCCAGATAGAAGAGCAAGTCTGGGCTAACTTAATTCATTAAGGCCGTTCACCTGGGACATTTCTCTTCCCCTCATCTGGAGCTGCTAATAGTTTTAGCCTCCAATGCATATGAGGCAATGGTTTTACTACCCACGGTGTAAAAGAGAACTGTATTCTTATTTGGATTATTGTTTTGCCTCATGCATGCTTCAGGGACACCCCCTAATCCTACTCATCAGGGACTCGCTGAATAAAATGAGCATTTCTTTCATTTCTACTTCACAGCTGTGTTTCTAGATTTTTTAAAAAATCTTTCCCTCTCTTTTCTTCAAATAATGAAGCCCCATCAGTTCAATCTGCCTTCGTATGACAGCTAAAAAAGGATGTTTTCAGAGCGGCATTGTGGGAAAGCAGACGGTGCCTCCAGCACGGCGGATGCAGGAAACCACAACCCTGCAGTCCAGAGCTGCGCACGGCTGCAGTCGGACTCCTCTACTGGCTCCCTAGGTCACCCCTAGAAAATTGTTCAGCTCCACTTTTTCTTCTGCAAAGTGGAGGTACTCTTAGTACCCATCTTAGAGCATGATTGAGAGGACTGAAGGAAAGAACCCCTGCAAATTGTCTGGAACCAATCCTGGCACATAGTAAGCCAAGAATAAATGTTACCTATTCTTATTTTTGATGTGATGATGATGGTGCCACTCCTCAGATTAAAGTTTTTAAAGGTTTAACAAAACCTCGAGGATAAAGGAAGGAATAGCTATGGGTATTTAATCAGGAGGCAGTCGTCAGCTATTTAGAGGGCTTGCACAGGGAGGAGGGTTTAGAATTCTGTGCCTGTTGAGCCAGCACTGCTGGGTGGCCTGTGGAGGAAGGTGCATAAGCCAAGATGTGTGGAAGGGACTCTAATCGTTCGAGCTATGCCCTAGGACGGTGGTCTGTTGTAAGTCTGGGTGTGCTCTGTACCAGTGAGCAAGGGGTCCTATGAGTTTGAGTGATTGCTTGGAAGGGCTACTGCACAGGGGGGTAGGGTACAGATACCAAAAGGTGGGACAAAACAATTCAAGCTGTAAGTCCCTTCTGAACCGAGGCTACAGTTTTTTGGGGGTTTGCATTATTGAGTCATTTTATCTATATCACCATTTTCTCTTCCAGAGCAAAACTTATTTTTAGCTGATACCAATCCCCTATAGGCAACTGGGTCTATGGATTGGAGTTAAGATTCCAATGCTTAAAGGAACTCTATAGACTATATTCTCAGTCCTGTTTTTTCTAGCTGGCTCATCATTTTCTTGCTCCCTTTTGTAGGGGATAAAATATTCTATTCTTGGTCCCAGCCCAAAAGGAATTTTGGGAGAGCATTTTTAGAAAATTGCGTCAAATCATTTCTCCATTTGGCAAGGATACAAAAGGCAGCATTACCTACCCCATTTAACGCAACTGAAAACAGATGAAGTTTGGGGTTGGGGGTTTTCTGGGAGCAGCTGAAACACAAAACTGGCTGCTCTTTAAAAATGGAAACTCAGAACATGCCGAGCTGTCTCTGAGGCAGAATCTCCTGGGCAATTTCGAAAGAGAATAATGAAGACGTAGCAATTAAAAAGCACTTTTCTGCAAAATGTCATTACTGTTTAAAGTTACATAACCATTTCTACGGCAGCGGAGGTTCACACAGCAGTCACAGCCAGAGTCGTCTCCTGATGACCTGTGTCCAACAAAGAGGCCATTGCCGACCTCCTGCATTGGCGCCTGAATCCCGCCTGCTTCAATGGGAGTCATAAATAATTTGGAGGGGGATTTGGCCTGTGGAACCACCGTTTGAAAGATATACAGCTGCCGGCTGGGGTGGAATATTCTGTCCTCACAGTTCCCAAAGACACACCACACACACACACACATGCACACACACACAGAGAGAGAGAGAGAGAGAGAGAGAAAGAAAAACCGAGAAAATGAGACAGAAAAAGGCTACCATTATTGCCAAGCATATAAATTTTGCCTCACAAAACCCAGGCAGGCAATAGTTGAGAGTTTCATCTGAACACCCACGCACCCACGCTGAACATATGGAATACTCCCCCCCAATCCCAATCGCTTTATATACATATATGTATACACACACACACACACACACACACACACATATAATCTTATTATACTTTAGAGTGGAATGTTTCACTGTTCCCGAGAGTGAGCAAACGATGTGTGTATGTAGGAAAGCCCAATTCGTCTTCCTTCTCTTCTTCTGACTTCTGCCCCATTATTCTGGCTCTCAATTCATCTTCAACACTTACATTTCACAATATGTTTTGTAGTCTGCATGCAGTTTTGTGTGCTGAGATATTATTTCTCCTCCTCTGTGTCACTGATGGGATATCTCTATTTTCCCGCCTCTCTCCTTCCTCTTATCTCCTAATAGTCTCTTCTTTACTCGGAACACACCAGAAACCCTGCCCTTTTCTTAGAAGCATCAGTATTGCTCCTCCTGCAGTCTCTGCAATTGCCCTTCTCTGTGCATTGAATATTCTCTCCCCAGAGCTCTGCATGGTTCCCTTGTCCTATAATCCAGACCTTCCCAGACCCAAGTTAAAATGCATCTTCTATTTTCTTCATAGGGTTCATGACTGGCTGAAATTATCCTTTTAATTTGTTTTAAAATATTTTTCCGTCTCCCCCAGTAGAGAGTAGGCTTTAGGGAGGGAAGGGCCTGTTGACCCACTGCAAACACCCAGAGTGTAAACTAAGGCAGAGCCCAGGGTAGGCTCCAGGTATCCATTTTTGGATTGAAGGAACTATCCTCTTCCTCATTGGAGCTGAAAAGAAAGATGCCCCATTAGGCTTCTCAGGCATTAGAATCATAAAATGAGGTGACCCGTCCAAAGTCCTACAATTAAAGTAACAGAATCAAGACTCAAATCCAGGAATTCAAACTGAGTTCTGACATATGTGAGGGTCCCTCTACCTCTCTGGTGGGAAAGAGCGCAGACTGAGGCAAACTCCTGGCTTAGCAACCCTGTGGCAGCTTCACACAGAGCAACCTCCAGCAATGTTTTAGGCTCTCTGAAACTCAGTTTTTTCCCTATGAGGTGGAAATCCTAATCTCCTCATACCCTAACGAGGAGAGAAAAGGCATAAACTTACCCCACAACCTGGCTGCTGAGAACTTCATGTCTGTATTCTGTCCCCTACACCCCCACACTCGTACACTGACACCCTAACATCGAATGCCATGGTATTAGGAATTGGAAACTTTGGGAGGTGTAATAATTAGGTTTAGATAAGGCCATAAGGGTGGTGCTCTCATGATGGAATTAGTGCCCTAAAAAGAGGAGGAAGAGACAGGACAGCGCTCTCCCCCTCCACCCCACTCTCCGTGAGCACACACCAAGGAAAGTCCACATGAGCACACGGTGGGAAGGCAGCTGTCTACAAGCCAGGAAGCTGTACCTTCTGCTGTCATCTCGATCTTGGACTCCTCAGCATTCAGAACTGTGACAAACAATTGTCTTTTGTGTAAGCCACCCAGGCTATGGTCCTTTGTTACAGCAACCCGAGAAGACTAAGACACTGGCATAATTAAGTGTTCAATATATTTTAGGTATATCCCAATTTAACACACATCAAATCATAACCTATTACCTGGAAAAAATTTGAACTCTTCTTGGGAAAATTTGACCTGAATAGCTCCTTTGAGCCATTACGAAATATGCCAAAGGTGCATTTTCTCTTAACAGCATTATGATAATAATTATAAGTTTTGGTTTTTATCATTCCATTACATTTACTTCTATGTATTTTCTTCCCTACCTCCCTTCCTCTATTTCTCCCCTCGTCCCTTCCTCCTTTTCATCGTTTCTTCTTTTCTTCCCTCTTTCCCTCTTCCTTTCTTCCCATGCATATCCCTCAGGCCCTACTATGTGCCAGGCACCATGCTGTGGATACCAGCACGAATGGGGCAGGCAGCTCTCTCTTGTTACAGAACTTATAGTTTAGTGAGAGAGAGAGACATGTAAACTAGCTTCTTGGATGCGGTGAGACCGGTGCTCTAGCAGAAGCACAAGTTTTTTGGAACACAGAGAAAGAACGCCTAACCCAGAATGGAGTAGGGGTGGCCAAAGGCACTCTCTACTCTCCTAGATGAAGTGGCATTTAAGCTGAAACTTAGTGGATAAACAAGCATTTGGGGATGAGAAATGAACAAAAAGTCAAAACAGCATGTGATAAGGACTCTGGCAATAGAACTTCCAGCTGAGAATCAACCTTAAGGTTCATCCTCTTGTGTTTGTTTGTTTGCTTCCACATTCCTTAGAGAAGAGGAGAAAGAGTTCCCGTGCCTGATGAGCGATCAAAACTCTGAAGGGAAGAATGATGCAGAGCAGAGATGTGAGAGCTCATTAGAGGAACAGCAACTCTTCTAGCAACAAAGGTAAAAGATCCTCTTTCATTACACCAGGGATTCTGAGATTCGGAAAAAGAAATGGAGTCTTACTGCATTGTTGAGTTTCAAGCATTGGGGACTACTCAGGTAACAGAAGAACTTTCAGGGAAACCCTCCATTGGATCCCTGGAGACCTTCAATGGTGATGTCAGTATTGCTAACATGGGCACTTGGTTCGGCTGACCATGCTCATGAGGCTGGGGAACATTGAATGCCTAGAAAAGAGGGTGTCATCAACATAAGCCACAAGTGCAGCTCTGATACGAAGATTATTACCCAATCTGCATCTCTGACCCTGATCCTGCTCTTTTGCTGACAGGAAACTTTAGCCTCTTTCTCCTTCCTTCAGCAAACAAGCAGTACATGAGGGATTGTTGGAGAAGATAAAGAAGAGGCTAAAACATGCTTCCTGACACAGGACACAGAGGGGCTACTCACAGATTCAAAACTAAAGCACAAAATCCAAGAATAAGAAAGAAAGGCCTTGACTGATGATTAAAACATTAGAATTAGTATTTTGCCTGGCACATAGTAGGTGTTTAATAAATATGTTTCAAATATTGAGTAAGTCGTGATCTATTATAAAGATGAAATAAAATGAGCCTGGAGATACTAATTATGGAAACCTTTGTGATGGGTGTGGGATGTGGGTTGACTCTTCCAACAAGAGCATGGTCTGAATGGATAAGAAGAGCAGTTCTGCATGCCACAGATCATACCTTGAGCAAAGACAGGCCAGCGTGTGAATATCCTGGACTGATCTAAGTCTTACTCAAGGCAAGGACCACGTGGTGTCATTGGCTGTTTTTGCTCAGTTTTATTTTATTTTATTCTATATCCTAATTATCTAACGCAGTGGTATTTTTTATGTATTTGTTGTTTTCTGACCTATTTCATTAGGTATCAAATGCACGATCTCTTACAATGCCAAAGGGAAGAGGGAAAAAATACAGGTTCTATTTTGGTTGAGTATAAATATTTTTCTATCCTGTTCTTGCATCAGAATGTGGCCCCCTGCAGATATCTCTGAGCCTCATAGGAGTCCCAGCTGTTGTCTTGTACCTGCTAAGTTCTGCTTGTCAAATTCTGTCCATTTCTGAAATGCACAAGGTGGGGAGAACAACAACAAGGACTGTACCTTTTGCAAAAAGTCAGCCTGATCCCCTTCCTTGTGAAAGCCCAGGGATTTCAGACTGGCAGATAAAGGACTTTATGGCTCCAACAGCCATGCTGAACTCCAGTGTAATGAAGGCATGCAGGTCAATTACCCATCTGTTTGTGTTTCTATTGCTGTGAATTACAGTATCCATCGCTGACAGCTCATTGGAGTGGAATGAAAATAAGACGATAATTCACCGAGTGAAACTGTGCAGAAAGGGCGAAAAGGCTATGATCTCATTCAGAAGTTCAGCCCTGTCTCCGTGATGGGTCATTTACACTCTGGGAAATGAATAAAGGCAGCTACCTGGGGAGGAGGGGGATAGTGGGCAGTGGGTTCTTACTCCCTTGATATAAGAATTAAGAAATGCCCCCTTCTGGTTAGAGCAATCTTTTGTGTTTGTAAATAAAATCATCTATTCAGCAGGATCTTAGGGAGTAGAGGAATTCGTATGTGAAAGATACAGTTATATGGGATTCAGCACGATAAAACTAAAATCTTTTTAGCCATCAGACGTTTTGAAGGATGAAAGGTAGGCAGAGGACTCTTCATCATTGGAAGTGTAGGAGCACAGCTTGAAAGCTGACATGGCAGAAAGCTTCCATCAAACCCAAGACTCAAATGGCACGTGGTAGACTGGGTTATCCGTAACCCATATTCACTGCCCTTTCTTGCGACGTCCTCCCTTTGAAACAGTTATGCAGCTCTACCTTCTGCACTCAAATGGGTTCATGTGACATGTTTGGGCCAATGAAATGTGAGTGTAAGTGGTATGTGTCACTTCCAAAATGAAGCTATAAAAACCAACATATGAGTTCATCCATTTCTCTTTTCACCAGGAAAGCAATGTTCCAGATAGAGGCCACCAGAGAAGCAGAAACACAATAGAATTGTGACCACCAGGGAGCATAAGTGAGAAACAAGCATTTACTCTTGCAAACCATTGAGATTCAGGAATTGTTTGCTAGCACGATCTAACCAGCCTCTACTGACAGATACAGGAGTTGGCAAACTACAGCCAATGGGCCAAACTGACCTGCAGTCTATTTTTGTAAATAAATTTTACTGGAACACAGACATGCAATTGAAAGCGTTGAATAGTTGCATGGAGACAATGTGGCCCACAAAGCCTAAAACACTCATCACCTGGATCTTCACAGAAAAAGTTTCCCTGTACTGGATGGCCACCAAGATTCTTTCCAACTTTGGTTTTTCCATCGTTCTATTCTGTGCTCTTGTTCATTCATTTATTAATATTAAGCAAAGATCCACTAGGCATCTCTCATGTGCAGGCACTCTTGTAGGC
Organism: Propithecus perrieri; assembly: GCA_963574695.1. Classification (NCBI taxonomy): domain Eukaryota; kingdom Metazoa; phylum Chordata; class Mammalia; order Primates; family Indriidae; genus Propithecus; species Propithecus perrieri. The sequence continues at coordinate 9,282 of CAUYRB010041719.1, forward strand.
TCTGCAGAAAGAACAAGGAGCTGGAAACATAATCCTTGTTCTCATGGAACTGACCTTTCAGTGAGAGAGATAGACAATAAGTGCATAAATAAAAATAGAAGAAGATTTATACAAACAATAGGGATTGGGGGCAAAGGGACTTCTAAATGACAATTTCAACTTTGAAGAAGATAATATAGTTTAAATTTTAAAATCACCAAGGATAAAGAGGCCAACATACTTTTGTATTCAATTTCATAAAATTTCAACATGAAGATACTCTTGAAGTTTTAAGAAGAGGTTGATTCAATTTAAATATAAGCTTCTTCACAGAGTTCCTGATAAAAACCAAACTTGATACTGATAAGATTCTGTGCTACCTGATCCCTGGATCAGCTGATGTCTCCAAATTCCTCTCTTACCATTTTCCTTCCTGGCCTTGCTCTCTCCTGCCACACCACTGTCTCTGGTCTCCAAACATGCGAAGTTCTCTCCTGTTCAGATTTTGCCTCTAGCTCTTACCAATTCTATGACCTTGGAAAAGGTAAGAGGCTGCAAATGTGCCCTGGCTCAGATACATTCAGGAAACTCTGTGTATGTAATCCACCTCTTGAGATTCCATACACTTTTACACAGTTAAGGCACTGAGAAGTCCTGCAGTAAATAAATGTGGCTTATGTTTTTTAATCCAGCATTTCAGTATCAGCTTTTGCTAAATTACTGTGTGGTTACAAATGACCTCAAAATCCTCAGTTTCCTCTGATCCTCAGTTTCCTTATCAAAGCTTTCTTTGTAAGGCTGGTGTAAAGAATACATGATTTATTTTATATCTTGATTGTACTGGTGGTTACATAATTGAATATGTTTGTCAAATTCATAGAGTGGTTCACCTCAAAGGGGTGTATTTGACTGTATGTAAATTGTATGCCAATGAAACTAAAAATAAAATCAAATAAATAACACATGTGAAGCTCTTAGTACACAGCAGTTGTTCAAGTGATATCATTTCCTGTCCTCACCTTCTCTTCTGTTGCTTTTTCAGGAGGCCTTCTGTAGTGTCAAACAGCCCCTCTGCTGGCAACCAAAGCACCTTGGGCATATCTCACATTCTAACAGAACAGTTATAGCATCATATTATGTGTGCTTATGTTCATATTTCCCCTAGTCTGTAAGCTTCTTGAATATAAGAGTCAGTGCCTCATTCATCTACAATTTCCATGTCATCTAGCACATCAGTGGGCACCTGGTAAATGCATTTGAATGAGGGTGAATTTAGATAGAACATATTTCAGAAAAGATTGTAACTCTCTCTTCTGTGCTTAGCATGCCCCACTTCATTAAAGCCATCCCTCATAAGCAAATCCTCTATCTTCTTCCTCCATATCGTAGCTTGATAACTGAAATTACTTTAACTTAATCACAGTAGTTACAAAAAAAAACACTCAGAAAGAACTGAGTCAAAAACATACATGGACTCCAAAAACATCTTAGGAGAAAATGCTAAAGGTGCTAAAAGACTTGACCACTAATTTCAGCACGTTTTGTTTTTGATTCATTGCTATAAATTATGATTCTTGAGTTCAATAACAGTATCTCATATTTCTTTGCATTCTTTCCAAGATAGCAAGCACAGTGATAGATCATAGTATATGTGCAAAAATAAAAATATTCAAGTCAGCATCTATTAAGAAAGTCCTTTCACTCACCACTTCGTTGAGCCAGGTGCTGTACTAGATGCTGGAGATATGGAAAAGGAATAATACACAGTTTTGACTTTAAGGGGCTCCAGTCAGGTAGCAGAACAAGATTCATAAATGCACAATGACAATAAAATATATGTATAAATACACACAAGTTTCAGTAGAAGCAATAAAGAAGAGCCCCTATTTTTGTAAGTATAGAGAAGTTCGGAAAAGTTATTTTGAACAGGATTGAATCTAAATGTGTATGGTCTAGCATTTGCCAAGTTGTATGCCACAGAATCACAGAGCTGCAAATGTGTCTGGACTCAGACACATTCAAGAAACTCAGTGTATGTAATCTACCTCTTGAAACTCAATATACTTTAACACAGTTAAGGCCCTGAGAAGTCCTGCAGGAAATAAATGTCTCTTATGTTGTTTAATCCAGCGTTTCAGTATTAGTGAGCTTTTGCTAAATTACTGTGTGGTTACAAATGACCTAAAAATTCCAGTGGCTCATAACCACAAAGGTTTATTTCTTGCTCGCGTTTTATGTCAACTGTGCTTTGGCTTCACTCCAGATGTCTTCTTCATTTCAGATCTAGGCTGAAGGAGCAGCTTTTATCAAAAATATGCCATTCTCGTGCCAGTACCAAGCTGTTTTGATTACTACAGCCTTATAATAAAGTTTGAAGTCTGGTAATGAGGAAGGAAATTTTGCTAAATAGAAAGGCAAACTGTAAAGAAATACAAATTACAAAAACTAGTTTTCAAAGCAACATTATAACACAGTACAAGTTACGCAGAGTTTAAAAGAAAAGTAAAATCGCATCTGTGGTGCTGATGTGATTCAAATGTTAACTTCCTGAACCTTGATAACAAATTAATTTTTTAATTGCTTCAAGATTTAGTTCCAAAATAGGCAAAATCAAGGTTTGTATAAAAACAGTTTGAAAATAGTATTAATAATATATATGGTAGGGGTTGAAACATGCACCTAAGTGATTAACGAGCTAGACAATCGGCCCGAGGGAGGACGAAATGTTGAACAGCACCTAAAATGCACAGGCCAGCGCATATGACTGGGAAGAAAATCCACCATTATGCCCCATTGGTCATGTACAGACCCAGGGAGCAATAAAATATTTTCTTTTTTGCCGTCCCTAAGTGCCCCAAATTCTGATAGTATTTGATTTTACTTGTCTCAGTAAAATCTATTATATTTTATTGACATGGGGATTAACTAGTGTTAATTAGATTTTTCTTTAGACATTCCTTACAGCGTTTTCTACTCCTCTTAGGGTATCGAGTCATCCATTAAAAAAAAAAAAAAAAAAAAAAGAAGAAGAAGAAGCCGCTGCTGACAGGGAACTGACATCTTAGGCAGGCTGTGCTCATCTCTCTCATTTTAACATTTCCCAGAAACGGTTTTATATAATGTCCACAGCTATTTCTTCCAGGGCTTAATCATTATGATGTTAATTAAAGCATTCTTAAACTGAATGTGCTTCACTTAAAAAAATACTCAAAATAGACAAAGTATATACAGGGAGTGATTCTCTTTTTTCTTCCTCTTTCCTTCTTCCTGACTTCTTTACTTTTCTATTACCTCCTTCCTCCTTCCTTCCTTCCCACCGTTTCCTGCCATCATCATCATCAGCACCACTGTTGAGCGCTTAATGGTCAGGCGGTTTCTATGTATACACATTAAACAATTCATGAGATAGCAATATCCTCCCCGTATTACAGATTATGACCCTGAGCAAGCTCCCATTGCTGGGGGAGCTAGGTTTCAAGCCCAGCCAGGGCAAATCCAGGGTTTCTTCTTTTAATCACTAAGCCTTCTAGTTCACCCAGGCTTTAGAAAAGAATTTATCTCCTTAGGTAAGAGTTCTTAGTCAGATGAATACTTCCTTCCTTTATGGTGATTGAAGCAATTAATTAATAAAATGTTGGCATGCAAATTACCAGATACATATCTACTCAATCAAACAAAAAGCTGTCAGCTGTGTGTACATCTTGCTTGATTCAAGCTCATTTTTCTGTACACAATCTGAAGGTGGATATGACAAAAGATTGCTCAGAATCACTCCTATATCTTTTCTCCCTATGAAAAGGAGATATAGAAAAATCTTAATTCAGCTAATTTGAGAAAGTACTGGGAAGAGAGACTGAGGTATGAAGAATTTTATAAAATTCCTGAGTTACATATTAATAAATATATGTATATTTTTAGTCCACAAAATAATAACAACCGACTTACTACGATTGTTGCCTTTGGAGAATAAATAATCTAGAATTGTTTAGTAGGAGCTAAAAGGAAATTTATTCAACAAAGCTTTCTGAATGCTCAGTGTGCTAGGCACTATAATTTAATGACCATGCAAGGAAGGTTCATGCTATGGTCTGAATGTTTGTGTTTCCCCAAAATTCTTACGTTGAAACCTAATCACCAACATGAAGGTATTGGTAGGAATATTCCTACTAATTAGGAATTATTAAAATTCTACTCAACTTTCTATTCTAAATAATTTCAAGTCATTTAACCTTTTTTTTTTTTAATTGAAGGAGGAGGGTTTTATTTCCCAACTATTTAATTGCATTAAATGATTTTCTTTGGACCCTATTCAATTTTCTTTTTGCTCTCTTTAAAATAGGATGGCCCAGTAAGGGTAACAAAGGCCCCACAAATGCTGAAGAGGTACTAGTAATGTCAATAATAGCACTTGTGGTAGCAGCCACCACCATGTCCTAAACACTGTTAAGTACTACATACATTTTCTCATGTAATCCCCACACAACTTTATACAAAGTCTTCAAGCCTAAATGCATTACTTTTGTGAACTTCTCTTAATGAACAACATCTTAATCTCCTCAGTGTTAACCTTTCTTCAAGTTTGTTCACGTTTTCGTCAACTAACTGTAATTTTGTAACTCCTGATAATAGGAAGAACAAGAAAACCAAAAAAAAAGAGATTGGTGTCCAACAGAAAATGTCAAGGTGAGTAAGCCTGGAGGGGTTGTCTTAACACACAAAGACATACAAGGAGGAGGAAGGTTTCTCCCTCTGGAAATAGAGTAAAAACCTGGAAAGCCAGAAAGTGCCACTGGATGGGAGAAAAGGGCACCGATGTAGGGTTTATTCAGGAGCAAAATAGCAACACCAGGTGAGGTTGAAGTGATGATGTGCAAAGGAATAGTTCAATCACGTGAGTGCCTACACCTGTGAATAAAACTATCCCCTCATCCCAGTGGTTCCTGGGAATGTATAAGTCTTACTGATTGTAACTAATGCAAAAGGGAAGAATAATAATGATCATCACCATCAAAAAATAGCAGCTAACATTCTTTCAGCCCTTACTCTATGCTAGATATTATTGTGAGCATTTAAAATTTTTTAAATATCACAATGAAGGAGGTAGGTGCTTTATTATCCCCATTTTTCAGGTGATAACTGAGGCCCAGAAGGAAAAAAAAAACAGAGCAACAGTTAACAGATAGGGTTAGTTACATCACCTAAAAATAATTCAGATTTACTGATCATTCAGTCCAATAACAAAGAATCGAACAACCCCATTCCACTGCGATGTGGCAATGATGGCTACTAACAATAAAGATTCGCAGTTCTGATTCTCTTATACCATAAGGGCTCGGTCAGCTCGCAGGTGAGGTGTGGGTAAATGCAGAGCCCCAAACGCAGGACACAACTCTGGACAGTGGAGCTGACATCTCCGAATTTCTTACCAGCATGCTTAAAATGAAGCGCCTAACAATTTTCTTGGTTCTGTTTTCCTGTTTATTCTTTGATGAAGACATTAATGATTGAGCAAATATACCAAATAATGGTGACAGGAAGAGAAGTTAGCAGGTTCCATTGTATTTATATACAGGATAACCAGACCCAGCAAAGGAAGAACTTTTTATAATTGAAATACAAATACTAGCCTCAACTACCAATTCTATCATGTGAAACATAAGAAAACCTCATAATCATAACAATCTATACTTTTCTTAAAGTGACAGTTACAAAAGAAAAACGTATTTTTAGAATAGACAATGATTTTGTTAGACAAACCAAAGATAAGATGATCTTATACCAATGACATCTTGAAAAGATAGCTTAGATTTTAGAAAATCAGATCTATCGATCATACCTGATGAAAACCAGTTTGACCTTTGAAGGGGCGGTCTTAATAATGGCAGATGCATTTTGGTGACTTCTTCCATACAGGATCTGATTGTTTATCTGTGTGGTAAAAAATAAAATATACTTATTTATACATATATGCAAGTATATATGCACATGCTTGGAATCAAATGATAATGCCTATTAATTTTTAAGTGGGTATATGTTGGACTCTATACTGCTAAAAATCTTAATATTCTTTGTAGTATAGCTTCGAACACTAATTCTAAACAGCTATTAAAAATCTCTTAAATTCAGTTTGACTACAAATAATGAAGTACAGTCCTTGATCCTGTTGCTAAACTTCAAGAGAACAGGAGTTGAGCTTGATGCAAAAACTTTACAATAGATATTTCCTTTCCTATAGCGTTTCCAGATTTCTAAAAAATGTAGAAAACAGACCAAATTGTGGTATTCACCAGAGCTCTAGAGGGCCCATTAAACATGATTCTGTAAATGTGTCAAAGTTATTACATAGCATAAATTTTGTTACTCTAGAGGACACAAATATTATTTCCCTGTTTTAAGTCAAATTTTAAATCAACTACACGAAACGATTTTACTGTACACCATCAATGAGCCATCTGCTCATATCCAAGATGTGGTGGGATTTTTAACTTGATTGGATTCACCTAAATATGACATAGAAAAAATTTACATTCTAAATTTTTTCATTTCAGATTTTCCCACTGATAAACTATGATAATAGCTATAATCAATCTCTCGTTTTATTTCATCCAATTGATAATAGCTCATACAGTTTTGGCTCCCCCCATCTCTTTAATGAGTAGTTAATGATCTACACTATACTAACTATCCCTATTTAACTATGGTCTTGACAATTTCTACTATTTAAGAGATAGCATAGTATAATATATAAGGGATGGTAAAAAGGGATTCAAACCTTCTGTAATTAGCACCTAATTTGTCCTTGCTGGTCTCTGAATTTTGCATTTGAAAACACACATGACACCTTTGAAGATATACCTGAAGAAGGTATCTTTTTTTGGTCACAACAGTTATGAGAAAGCATATGGAAGTGAACACTTCAAAATATGAATGAAAATGTAGTATTTTTAACTGTCTAAAAAGCGGTTCTTCCATCACCTTGCCTAAGTGGTAGAGCTGGGATTCTTATCCAAGACTTTTGCAAAGACTAAACTCAAGCTACCTCCTCACTCTGCCTCTCATTCTATTAGATTTTGTTCTTTATTCACCAATCTCATAGAAATCCACTGATTTGCACACTGTTATTTCTCTGTGCCCCAGCTTTCTCTTTTCTAAAAGAAATCTAAGGGCTGGGCATGGTGGCTCAAGCCAATAATCCTAGCACTCTGGAAGGCCGAGGCAAGGCGGGAGGATCCCTTGAGCTCAGGAGTCCGAGACCAGCTTGAGCAAGAGCGAGACCTCATTTCTACTAAAAACAGAAAAATCAGCTGGGCATCATGGCGCATGCCTGTAGTCCCAGCTACTTGCGAGGGTGAGGCAGGAGGATCACTTGAGCCCAGGAGTTTGAGGTTGCTGTGAGCTAGGCTGATGCCACGGCACTCTAACCAGGGCAACAGAGTGAGACTCTGTCTCAAAATAAAATAAAAATGAAATAAATAAAATAAAATAAATCTAAGCATCTACTTCACAAAGCTACTGTGAAAATTAAATGAGATAAAGCCTTTAAATTTTATTTCTAGTGCTCTCGATTCCCAAAGAATTTTTAATTCTTATGTATTCAAAACTACTCATCTTTTCTGCTAAATTTTTCATGGTTTAATTTTTCTTATATTTATATCTTCTTACAGAACTTAGCAGTAAAGGAAATGGTTAAAGAAATCATGCAGTTATTAAGAATATGTGAAAAAGCATATGTAATGACATAGAAAATGTCCAAACTGTATTAAGTGGTGAAACCAGGATATAAAATAGTATGTCTAGCATGATCATGTTTTTTGCTAAGCATGTTTTCCAATCTCTTTAATGTACAATGAACTGTAAACAAGGCAATTTAAATCAGTAATTGTTTCTGCATGTCTTCCCTACTGTGCCTGGGCTCTGCTTCCAGAAAGACTTTTCTAAACCACAACCTATCTAATTCTGTCTTTGAATCCTATGGCATTACATTTTTAAAAATTTCTCTTAATGCTCTTGCACCCCAACACAACGCGCCAGAGTCAATCCTTGCCAGGAGGCGAGCGTCAGAGCAGGCCCTCGACATCTGCTGAACTGAGCTAAACTCCTGAGGGCGGACGGGCATCCTCCTGGTAGTTCCCAGCTTTGCATGCACAGCTTGCACACACTGGCCCTTGAGGAGGATGAGCTGAATCACAGAGCCCTGAATGCAAGTGGCACTTAATCAACTGCGAATAGGCTTTTTCTAACGTGGGTTCCAACTTCTGAAGTGACTGAGATTAAAAAAAAATTTTTTTGTATCAGCAAAATGTTGAGCATATAGAAAATCAAAATGTTTCCTGGCTTGTAGATATGTCTGCTTTTTAGATGTGATCCTCCATTTTGGTAGAATAGAATATATAGTACTGTTATTCCAAGAGGGAAAAATTATATCCCAAATGAAAAAAGTAGTTCATTAATTTTAATTTTCCTAAGAGTAAATCTAAAATTATGCCTTTCATGGTGCTGTTTCTAACTGTTCAGAGGCTCTGGCAGTAGGAAGGCGAAGCAGCTTGCTTGTTGTTGACGTTTTTCCCATTGCCAATAACTATGGTGTTTACTGCTGAAGCAGCCGTTCCCTGCCAATGTTCAGAGGCCTCTGGAGAAACTCTGCTCTGCAGTGGAAAACTGGGAACACAGCAAGAAACTCAAAATACAGTGAACCCGGATTTAACTGGATGAATCTAAAAGGAAATGCAGATCTCTGGGTGAAAAAACCCAAGATCCTCTTTTCTGGCCTTAAAATTGACATATTCCCAGCTGCTCAGTTTCAGGAGAGGTATCTTTCTTTTGTATTTCTAATACAAAACAATTTTACTTTTTAAATGAAAGGTATATAGCTTCCAACTACTGTAGCAGTTTTTATATTTCTTCACCATTAAAGGAAACACACTCCAGAGAACATTCAATAATTAGGGAGATAGCACTCTGGGAGGCTGAGGCAGGCGGATTGTTTGAGCTCAGGAGTTCGAAACCAGCCTGAGCAAGAGCGAGACCCCATCTCTACTAAAAAAAAAAACAGAAAGAAATTATCTGGACAACTAAAAATATATAGAAAAAATTAGCCGGGCATGGTGGCGCATGCCTGTAGTCCCAGCTACTTGGGAGGCTGAGGCAGTAGGATCGCTTGAGGTTGTTGTGAGCTAGGCTAACGCCATGGCACTCACTCTAGCCAGGGCAACAGAGTCAAACTCTGTCTCAAAAAAAAAAAAAATAATAATTAGGGAGAATATGATATATTTTATGCACAATTAATTTTAGACTGTCACTTATTCTATTACTGAGAAGCTGCTGTTCTCTGAGGGCACTATTCTTTAAAAAAGAGATGTAGGAGGTCTTCCAAGTAGGATAGCATAGGCAAAAAAGAAAGCATTCATTTTTGGAAGTCTATCAAGTTAATTATAATTAATGGCCATGATTTACTGAGTGTTTATTCTGTGCAGAACATTATGCTAAACTCTTCATGTACAGTATCTCATTTAAATCTCAAAAAAACTGGGGTATTATTTACTTTCACTAGATTATGAACCTGAAACTCAGAGGGGCTGAGCAATTTGCCCGAGGTGATTTAGCTATTATTAATAGTTCAGAAGCCCATAATCCCACAGTACACCCAGAGGACACATCATCTGTATGGTGCACATAAAAATTTAGGTGATTACTAATGGTAATCTTTATAAAGATGTCTATTAAATAAACTCTTGAGCAGGAATACAGGGGTGCAAGTCACAACATCACCATTGTAGGATGCTTGTGATAATAGAGGTTAGAATCAACCAGATCACCACAATGCGTACGGGAAATGTCCAGTAGTTGGCTGTTAGCCTTTCTACAGTCTCAACTGTAATAAGGAATCCCATAAGACTGTACCTTTTTCTTCATGCAAACAAACTGCACCTTGAACAATAATATACCCTCAAGGCACTGTTTTCAATATACAGGCATACCTCATTTTACTGTACTTCGCAGATAAGGCTTTTTTTTTTTTTATTTATTTCTTATTTTTTTTGAGACAGAGTCTCACTGTGTTGCCCGGGCTAGAGTGCCGTGGCATCAGCCCAGCTCACAGCAACCTTAAACTCCTGGGCTCAAGCGATCCTCCCACCTCAGCCTCCCGAGCATTTGGGACCACAGGCACATGCCACCATGCCTGGCTAACTTTTTTTTTTTTCTATACATATATTTTAATTGTCTAGCTAATTTCCTTCTACTTTTTAGTAGAGACGGGATCTCGCTCTTGCTCAGGCTGGTCTCGAACTCCTGAGCTCAAATGATCCACCCGCCTCAGCTTCCCAGACTGCTAGGATTACAGGCGTGAGCCACCGTGTCCGGCTAGGCTTTTTTTTTTTTTAAATGAAAACCTGTGGCAATCCTTTGTTGGAGCAAAGTCTACTGCATCATTTTTCCAACAGCATGTGCTTATTTCATGTCTCTGTGTCACATTTTGGTAATCCTCATAATATTTCAAACTTTTTCATTATTATTACATCTCCTATGGTGATCTGTGATCAGTGATCTTTGATGTTACTATTGTAATTGTTTTGGGGTGCCAGAAATGGCACCCATGTAAGATGGCAAACTTAATCCATAAATGTTGTATGTGTTCTGACTGCTCCACTGACCGGTGGTTCCCTGTCTCTCTCGTTTCCTCCATTCCCTGAGACACAGCCATATTGAAATTAGGCCAATTAATCACCCTACAATGGCCTTTAAGTTTCAAGTGAAAGGAAAAATTGCACACTTTTCATTTTTAAATCTAAACATAAAAATGATCAAGCTTAGTGAGGAAGGCACATCAAAAGCTGATACAGGCCGAAAGCTAGGCCTCTTGCACCAAAGAGCCAAGTTGTGAATGCAAAGGAAAAGTTCTTGTAGGAAATTAAAAGTGCTACTTCAGTGAACAGATGAATGATAAGAAAGTGAAACAGCCTAATTGCCAATACGGAGAAAGTTTGTGTGGTCTGGATAGAAGATCAAACCAGCCACGACATTCCCTTAAGCCAAAGCCTAATTCAGAGCAAGGCCCTAACTCTCTTCAGTTCTGCAGAGGTTTAGATAGACGAGGAATGTACAAAGGAAAAGTCTGAAACTACTAGAGGTTGTTTCATGAGTTTCAAGGAAAGAAGCTGTCTCAATCTCTTAAAAGTGCAGGATGAAGCAGCAAGTGCTTACGCAGAGGCCGTAGCAAGTTATCTAGAAGACCTAGCTAAGATCATTGATGAAAGTGGCTACGCTAACAGTTTTTCCATGTAGATGAAACAGCTTTCTTTTGGAAGAAGATGCTATCTAGGACTTTCATAGCTAGAGAGGAGAAGTCAAAGCCTGGTTTCAAAGCTTCAAAGGACAGGCTGACTCTCTTCTTAGGGGATAATACAGCTGGTGACTTTAAGTTGAAGCCAATACTTATTTACCATTCCATTCTGAAAATCCTAAGGCCCTGAAAAATTGTGCTAAATCAACTCTGTTTCTGCTCTCTAAATGGAACAACAAAGCCTGGATGACAGCACTTCTGTTAATAGCATGGTTTACTGAATATTTTTAGCCCACTGTTGAGCTCTACTGCTCAGAAAAAAAGATTCAAAATATTACTACTCAATGACAATGCAGAGATATACAGGAGAGTAATGTTGCTTTCATGCTTGCTAACGCATATCCATCCTACAGCCCATGGATCAAGGGGTAATTTCAACTTTCAAATCTTATGATTTAGAAAATCTATTCGATAAGGTTATAGCTATGATGGACAGCAATTCCTCTGATGGATCTGGGCAAAGGAAATGGAAAATCTTCTAGAAAGGACTCACCATTCCAGATACACCATTAAGAACATTTGTGATTTATGGGAGGTGGTAAAAATATTAAAAGGAATTTGGAAGCAGTTGATTCCAACCCTCATGGATGACTTTGAGAAGTTCAAGATTTCAGTAAAGGAAATAATCACAGATGTGATAGATATACCAAGAGAACTACTCTAAATAACTGAATTCCTGCAATCTCATGATAAAACTTGAACAAATAAGAAGTTGCTTCCTATGGATGACCAAAGAAAGTGGTTTCTTGAGATTCCTGGTGAAGATGCTGAGAACACTGTTGAAATGGCAACAAAAGATTTAGAATATTACGTAAACTTAGTTTATAAAGCAGTGGCAGGGTTTGAGAGGACTGGATCCAATTTTGAAAGTTCATGTGCATAAAATGCAATCAAACAACATCTCATGCTACAGAGAAATCTTTCATTAAAGGAGGAGTTAATCAATATGACAAACATCATTGTTGTCTTGTTTCAGAAACTGCCACACCCACCCCCCCAATCTTCAGCAACCACCACCCTGATGAGTCAGCATCTGCAAAAAGATGTGACTTGCTAAAGGCTCAGATAATCATTAGCATGTTCTTTTTTTTTTGAGACAGAGTCTCACTCTGTTGCCTGGGCTAGAGTGCCATGGAGTCAGCAATCATTACCATTTTTTAGCAACAAATTATTTTTAAGTTAAGTTAATGTATGTACATTGTTTTTAGAGACATAATGCTATTGTACACTTAACAGACCACAGTATAAACATAAGTACATAAGTTTTTATGTACACTGAGAAACCAAAAAAATTTATGTAACTTGCTTTATTATGATATTCGCTTTATTGCAGTGGTCTGGAATCAAATCCATAATCTCTCTGAAGTATGCCTGTAAACATATATGTACAATCTCTATAGATTGACCACCCTTTTAACTTTTTCTGACCCAACCCAGAGGAAAACAATTAAAATATTTCATTTTGGGGTAAATACGGCTCACATCCTTTCATAATAGGAGTGATCATTCAGATCATCTAGAATTAGAAAAACATTATTATTTTCCATTTACTTCCAATAAACTAAGAAGCAGGGAAACTAAATGCCTTTCCCAAAGTTTCTCCTTTCAAAGGTAACTGAATGATATAAAGGAAGAATAATAAATTATTTAGACATGTCCTTATCTTTGATATTATCCCATAATGGTGGAAGAGCTATCTTTAGTCCCGAGTACTCTCTTTAGTTTTGGTACTTCCCAGTCCACCCGAATAATCTATTCATTATCTTAAAACCTGAGATCCACAATGTTTTCATCCTAGACTAGCCATATATCCTGATATTTCTGAGACATGTTGTTCTGATTATTAATAGCGCTCCCTCTCAAAAGTGACCCGGTTTGGATGATAAATTATACCTTCATCCCACATTCATCAAGCCTTGACTATAGGAAGTGAATTTATGCTATTCCATCTCAATTTCCATATCACTAGGGTAAGAAAGGCAGATCAGACGAAAGATGTAGCAGAGACTCGGGGGGAGGTGTCTCTGCCAGCACACAACCGTCTCTCTTTGCGAGAGCCTGTCCTTTGAACCTTCTCGTCACCAACACCATCCTCTATGGTGGACAGCCAAGTTTGTACTGCCTGACATGCCACTCCAGGCCACAGCTGAGGTTAGGGTTAGGGTTATGACATATGATATATGCTGCGACAATCAAGATTCTCTCTTTTGGGGGTTTTAAATTGGGGCTGAGACATAGCTAACTGTTTTCTACATGTTCTTTGAGCTTCTGTGAGACAGCCATATTCTGCCCCATGGATGAAGAAGCAAGAAAAGCCATCATTTCCTAAAGCCCTGATGCATCCTAATCTTCAGGTTCCAGGAGGGACTCTTACACCAGCACAATCAATTCTACTTTTTTTACTAAATTATTGCTATGGACTGACTCTTTGTGTCCTACCCCCCTGCATTCCTATGTTGAAGCCCTAATCCCTAATATAATGGTATTTGGAGTTGGGTCCTTTGGGAAGTAATTCGGTCGTGAGGGTGGAGCCTCATGAATGGGATTAGTGTCTTTATAGTAAGAGACATAATCTGTCAGTCATATGAGAATTCAGCAAAGAGACTGTCTGCAAACCAGGAAGAGGGCCTTCGCCAGGAACCAAATTAATCAGCATCTTGATCTCGTGCTTTCTTAGCCTCCAGAACTGTGAGGAATACATGGCTGTTGTTTACGCCCCCAGTCTCTGCTACAGCATCCCAAGCTGACTAAAACAATCATTTGAACTAATTGCTGTCCTTTGCAGTCAAAAGTCTTCACTGATACAGTTTCTTAGGCCCCTTCTAATTCTAAATATCAATTTATACATCCAAGTGACATACCTCTCTCAACTGCCTAGTCTTATGCTCTCTCAGATACTCAGTAATTTGCCTTGGCACCCAAAAGGATTAAAAAGAAGAAAGAGGAAAAAGGCTTTCAGTCCAAAGGTACTTTCTATGCTCTTGACCTACAGTTCTGGTTTTATCTGTTTTTGGCTTCCTCTTCTGATTTCTGACAAAGAGGGATTCCTAAGGTCCTCCAGAGAGTTAGTAAATTCTGTCTTAGCTCCATGATCCCTGGTCCCAGAAAGACTGTAATATTTTACCTTATGGGTAAGTGAATTCATTTTTTTCCAGGTTCTGGATTTCCAATTCAATAAAATGTCATTCAGGAGCAAATTATAGCAGCTCTGGATACTGAAGACAACAGCCCCAAATAAGAAATACCTCCACAGTCATGTGCCGCGTAATGACATTTTGGTCAACGATGGACCCCATATAAAATGGTGGTCCCATAAGATTATCATGCTGCATTTTTACTGTACCTTTTCTATGTTTAGATAGACAAATACCTGTCATTGTGTTCAAATGCCTACCGTATTCAGTACAGTAACATGCTGTACAGGTTTGGAGCCTAGGACCAACAGGCTACGCCATACAGCCTAGGTGCGTAGTAGGCTATACCATCTAGCTTTGTGTTAAGCATATTTTATAAATGTTTGCACAATAACAAAATCACTTAACACATTTCTCAGAGCATATCCCCGTTGTTCAGGCATGACTGTATTTGCAAAGCTTATAAATCATATTATAATGGATTTTCATCGTACTTAATTTTTCCTGTCATGGACTGGTTTCTGCTACTGCAATGGGAAAAAAAATCTGATATGAGGCAAATCCCATATATTTACGTACCACAGATGGGATACTTAACTGTAATATTTTGTAGTTTGCAGCAGAAGTAGAATTAGGGTTAATCCACTGAAGAATCAGCAAGAGTAAATTGATGCAAATCCTTCTGTTATACTACATAAACTTTCACTTTAGAGGTCTTTAATGAGATTTGTTTCAATAAAATTAATTATTCAAATATATCATGAAGAGATAGGTTTTCAACTACTCTGAATTTTCTATACTTCAACTGAACATGAATATAAATTTATGCTGAAGGCAAGCTCAATTAAATCTACTCAAAAAACTTACCAAATTGGAAGTAAAAGTTAATTAACTTAAGCAAGGAATGGAAATATTAATTATATAAAAATTAAAGTTTACTTCAAGTAACAGATTTGTCTGAGGTTTGAACATCATGTCATAACATATTATACTCAAGAATACCCCCACCCATGCTTTTATTAAAGTGCAAGGATTTATTATGAAAAGTAAAAAATTATTATTAGAGTTGAAATTTGCATAATTTGAATTGCAAATAATGAAATCTCACTGTCCTCCCTCCTTTCCTTTCAAATATATTCTAAACTTCACATTTCAAGACATTAGAATCTATAGGTTTTTTTCCTTTAATAAACTCTTATTGAATATAACACACATGCAAAAAAAATAAATCGTGTTTATAACAACGAATATTTTTACAGGTTAACTTTTGATCTAATAATTTCTGTTCTAAAACTTATCCTAAAAAATTAAAAACTCAGGCATTGAAATGTCTATCATAGCTATACCTTGAATAGAGAAAAAGTGGAAAAACTACATAGAATGTCACATTATTTTCAATTATGTAAAAGTTTCTGTGTGGGTTTAAAGAAAATTCTGCGAATATCTCTACTAAATGTCAATAATGATCACATCTCTGACTGGTAGGATTTAAGGTGATCCATACTGGGCACACACAATCCACACATACGCATTCACACATGCCTTAAAAACATTACTTTATGTGTCTCACACAAATCAATAGAGGACTGATTACCTTATTCTGTAGATGGAGAAATTGAGGCTTAGTGAGTTTAAGAAATTTGACCAATGTAATATACCTAGAGCCAGAATTTATAGCCATATCTCTTTGAGTTCAAAAGCTTTTGTCTTGTTAATAATTAGGCATTATTCCTTAAGGGTATTTATCTGGGGTGAAAAAAAAAAAGCCATAGGATACATAACTCATTCTTAATCCTATGAAATCTTAGTTCCAATTTATGGGGCTCACAAAGTAGAAACCCCAGACGAAGAAATATTCCAATACAAGTAGAATAGATATGTTGTACATTCATCTGTTTATTCACTTATTCAACAGTAACTGCACAAGTCATGAGGATACAGGAATTTTCATTACCATCGTCGCCATAGTTATCATGTATTGAATACCATGTTCTAGATGTACCAGATTCTCTGAAAGTCATTTTGTAGAAATGACTTTATTCAATCAGATATGGTTCCTGCCCTCAAGCAGCTGGTACTCTCATAAGTGACACAGTCTTGGAAACAAATAATTGCATTGCCATATAATGGATGTGGCATAAAGGAAGAAGTAATTGTCTCTTCTTGGAGGTGAGTAGGTTGGTCTTAAGAAGGAGCAGACAGAAGCTTAGCAGGCATAGAGGAAAGTGAGGGGCAGAAGGGCACCAGGACTGGGGAAAAGCATAGGAAAAGATGGGCAGGTGTGAAAGTACAGGTCTCTCTGTAGGAACCACAGGTACCTCAGGGTAGCTTTTGGGGGTGGAGAGAAGTAGTCTAGTAGATAGTAGAGGTAGGTAGGTACTGTTCAAATAAGATCTTGCATACTTATAGAATATTTTCCTCTCCAAAAGTCTTGGGCATCCGCCCCTATGAAGAAGATGCTCACTTTCCAAACCACTGCTTCAATTTTGCAGATGGGAGAACGGAAGGGAGGAAAGGCATTACCAAGGCTAGGGATAGAACAGGGAAGATGACTAAAAAACTCATGTGAAAACACCATTTTACAATAAAGAAAATATTTCTGAATTAATTGTTACATTAAAATTTTTTCTCAAAACAGAAAAAATAACATACACCCAGAAGCAACTTAATACCTTGGGCAAGGGAGCAGATTTTAAGGTCTAAACTTAATGGACACAGTGCTGAAATGAGGTTTTCTGCAACTTCAATTTAACATATTTCTTGGGAATTACAATGTTCCCAAAGGAGCACATTCATTTAAAAGGCTTAAGCATGAGAGATTTATTTTCTCTCAGACAAAACTAATTAAATTGAAATATCTTCTAAAGGCAGAGTAATAGTAATATGGAACTCACTTTTTTCTAAGTTTGTTATACTGGGAAGACAGTAAGATACTCCTTTGAATCCCAAATGCTGACATATTTTGAAAAATACTGACTTCAAGAAAGTGAATAAAGAAATATGTTTATGTGTTGCTCTGATTTTTAGTATTCCTTTGGAAGTTGCCCCCATTGCTGTAAGTTAGTTCACTTGGCCAAATAAGCAGGTGTCCATAGATATTTCCCATTATCTGCATGGCATAGGAAAGAATAAGTGAACAAAAGAAGAGGATAATTTACTTAATAGCGCATTAATATTGCACAGGAATCATGTTTCTCTAAAAGATTGAGGCATTACAGAGTAATTATATTAATGGTATCATTAGCCACATAAGCAAATAGGACTCCAGCGACCAGTGACTTGGAATTCCTTCTACCAGGAACATGGGTATATGCTACCAGTCAAGACTTTTCCCAAACTAGTAATGCCCAGCTTCATGCTTGCTCCTTTCATACAAATAGCTGATCTGATTAGAACTCTACACCAACTCTGTTACTAGAAGTTTTTCTCTTGCCTTCGAAATATTTTATTTGTCCCTTCTACAGATACAGTCAAAAACCCAATCAAGGCCAGTCACAGCAGCTCATCCCTGCAATCCTAGCACTTTGGGAGGCCAAGGCAGGAGGATTGCTTGAGGCCAGGAGTTCAGGACAAGTTTGAGCAATGTATTGAGACCCCATCTTTACAAAAATAATCTTTAAAAATTAGCTGGGTGTGGTGGCATGCACCTGTAGTCCCAGCTACTCATGAGGCTGAGGCAGGAGGATGGCTTGAGCCCAGGAGTTGAAGGCTGCAGTGAACTATGATGACAGCACTGCACTGAAGCCTGGGCAACACAGTGAGATCCTGTCTCAAAAAAACAAAACCAAAACCCAATTAATCACCAAAGGACTCTACCAAAGCCCCTAACTCCCCTCTTTCCAATTCCAGTTTCTCTTCTTTCTTTTCTTTTTAAACACTAATCTAATTAGTGAAACAGTCTCATAGAGGCAGGGTTACATCATGTGCTTTTAAAGCACAACTCATATAGAGTCCAGCGCTGTCGCACTGCTCAGCACGACAGATAAGGTGCTCCTGTACTTTTGTAATGAGGACACTGTGACTTCTAAAAGAGTGGAAGCCTGGTGAACTACCCCAGGAGGTCATGGATGACCTGGGGGAAAACTGCATAAAGAGGAAGAGAGAGTCGAGAGAGGCGCTGCTGAAAATGAGTCCTGCCAAATGGCAAGTTTCTTCCCGGCATGCCTTCCTGTCCCTATTTTTTACGGCCTTCCTCAGCAATCTCTCTTTCTTCAATCATCATCACATTTTTTTTCTTTTCTTTTCTTTTTTTGGTTGTCAACAGCAGCAAACATCACCATTTTTACTTTGTTTTTGTGGCACTTTCCATGATTTTAAGATAATTTGGCTCACTGGAGAGAACCCACATAAAGCTTTTGCGAGAGCAATAAAGAGGACCACAGTAATAAAAATTAACTGATTATCATTTCTCCATGACTATCTTCAACAGTAAGAAGATAGATTTTTGGCCTAAATATTTCAGCAGCATAAAGAAGTATGACTAAATAATTCAAAATTCTTATCCTAACAAGCCCAAGTCAGAAACAAAAATGGCAGAAATAGAGCTCAAAGACTTCACGGCAGGGAAACAGAAAAGAATGAGGCCACCCAATGTGAACTAGGTTTTACGTAATAGTTTCTGCAGCCCCAAAATAAAACCCTAACTCTATGAAGGAACTGAAAGGTAAAGTTCTTTAATTATGAAGTTCAGACAAGCTCTCTTATAGTGTAAGAACGAGCTCAAAAAATGATTATTTTTCCACTTTGGTGGAATAATTTCACCAACTACGTTCTTCTTTAAATGAATTCAAAGTATCCTTAAATTTTAAGAGGAATGACATAGAATTGCATTGTGAGAAACTATCTCAGATATTTTAAGCAAGTACTGGATTAATTACAATAATCTATATCTACCAAAACTACAAAATGGTAAGAAATTCACTTATTACCTTCTAGAATCATTATTAATCCAGAACTAAATAACTTAAGAACATAGACTTTAGAGTCAGAAAAGCGAATGCTTGCATATTGGTTCTGCCCCTTCATGTCCCAGTTTCCTTACCTGTGAAATGGGGATTAAAAAAGCACCTACTCAAATCAAAATAAAGCAGATTAATTAAAAAAAAAAAGCACCTACTTCATAGGGTCACTGTAAACGTTAAGAGAGAATACACATAAAGAATTTAGCACTGCCTGGCAAATAGTTAAGTATTCCGTGTTAGCTCAATTCCTAATACAGCACTCTCTATCCCCAATTTCTCTCTCTTTTTTTTTCATTTTTTGTGCAGACAGGGTCCTGCCATGTTGCTCAGGCTGGTCTCAAGCGATCTTCCCACCTCGGCCTCCCAAAGTGCTGGGATTACAGGCGTGAGCCAGCCTGCTCCTCAATTTCTCTTAATAAGCAAGTCTTTTGTAACTGAAATTGGATATAAAACAATTGATTACTTAGGGAACATGATTAGCAAGACTCAGACAGCTACTGGTTACAACACTGTGATGACCGGGGCACTGTACCATGGGTGTGAGGCTGACCACTCAGCGAGCACCACATTCTTTGGTCACTTGTAGAGCTGTGAACTGAGTTGTAAATTATTTTAAGAGTCACAAAATGGGATGACTTTGCTTTTGTATACGGGAAGCTCATATTCAGGACTTGCTTACGACATTTATTTTTGTCAGGCTTGATCAACCCATTTTTAAAATAGCTTTATTGAGATATACTGACATATATAGTAAATCACACATTTAAAATGTAAAGTTTGATATGTTTGACATTTGTGAAACCATTGCCACGGTAAAAGATTTGATCAATTTATTTTTATACTTTTAGCTATTAATAGTTTATCTCTGTTAATAAAACTATAGAAAAAAATCATTTTATTACAATTTTGAAATCCTTTGCTCTTCTTCCTATTCCTCAAACGTATCCTATTGTGTTTCTACAATAGGATACGTTATTACATGAAGTCTCTTAGGGCATAATTATTGCATTAAGAAAAGAAACATACTTTATAAAATGACATCCATGTATAGTAATCTAAAAGAGCCAATCTAGATGACAGAAGCTTTTTTTTTTTTTTGAGGCAGGGTCTTACTCTGTCACCCAGGCTGGAGTGCAGTGGGGCAGTCATAGCTCACTGCAGCCTTGAACTCCCAGCTTAAGTGATCTTCCAGCCTCAGCCTCCCAGGTAGCTGGGACTACAGGTGCCTACCACCGTGCCTGGCTTAGAAGCTTTTGACTATAAATTATAAGTAATCTTATCCATGGATGCATAAATAAATCCATGGTGATTTATTAACTACTGTACTGCACTTCCAAATCACATTTAAGTCTTTCAAAAGATTTCAAAAATAATTCCCAGCAGAGAGTCAACTAGCAAAGAGTCAAGGCTAAACTGTTGAGACTGGGGTGGTGGTAAGGCTTTCGGCTAGGAGCTTTGCCGTGAAGCAGTTGCATGTACCTGTGTCAGTCATTTAACTTTTATGCTTTCGGTTTGTTCTCTTATAAAATAAATATTACTAGACAATAAGATCTGAGCTTACCTATACCTCTGTGTCTTTAACCCTTGCAAATATGGAAGTATTTATGCTTTTTATTTTTAATGGTTCTTGAATACCACATTATACACATGCAAAATGGCATGCTTTAGTTTTGGTTGTCCTGCAGGTAAATGTTACAAAGGGAATGTACTGCATACTTCCTCTATCTCACAGGGCTCGAGAGCCAGACAAGACGCAGCTCAATATGCCAGCCCAATGAATTGTGCACTTTCTGTGCCACCCGCTCTGTTCCTTCTGCTGCTTCTGGAACCTGACAAATCACTCCAATTCCCTGCACAGCACTATCGGCTCTTTTTTCCCACACTCACATTGCAGGGGAGATTATAAATAAATCCTGTATTCCTATGACAGCACCATGCCCAGGCCTGTGCATTTTCTGGGACTAATTGCTTAGGGAAAGTCAATACTTCGTGTAAGTCTCATTCCAGTCTACATGGTAATTATATGCTAACGCCTTTTGAAATTAATTCAGTAACCCCCTTAGTAGCATTGAAGTAAAGGGTAAAGACATTGAGATTTCATTTAATCACTTTGTCTTCTAGGGACTTAATGTAAAATTTCTTCTATGCATGAACTGGCTCATCGATCGACAGAACTTGCTGACTGCTCTCCTGCTGTAACAGAGCAGTCCCACGGCAAAAAAACTGCTGGTAAATGTCCTGCCAAAAATTGGTCATGGGTAGGGCTCTCGTAGAGAAGCCGAGTTGCTGGCTTCAAAGATGCCACAACGTATGCTTGGACCGTTCTTTTCCTGCTTCCTATAAATTATCCTCATCTAAGGGTCTAAAAGAAATAAGACCAACTATAAAGAGCAAGAGATTGTGAGCAAAGTAGTAACATAATGACAATAATGATAAATAATATGAGCAAATGATGGAGTTATAAAAATAATCATGACACTTATTATTTTACTTTAATTTTTTATGGAGACACCATAAACAAAAAAGGCCACAGTATGAGTTGGTAAACAAATATACAAGATTTGCTCTACCCCAGAAATCCAGTATAATCTCAAAGCCCACTCACAAATGCTTTCCACATAATGCAGTGTACTTCTATAACCTACCACACTACAATAGCCAAAGAACAGCTAATGTAACACTAGCTTTTAGCTTTCCTGGTAGCTACCGTTAAATCAATTTCCTATGCTCAGATCAAAAGCACACTGGATTTGATGTTATACTACATACAAATTCCTCATTTATCATAGAGAAATGACTGAAATTTTTTCTAAGGCATAAAAAGAAATCATGGAAATATTCCCCACGTGAATTTAATTCTGTATCATCCCTAACCTAAAGCCAAAAAAAAAAAAAAAAAAAAATCCCATGAGAAGATGGGTAACAACTGCTTAAGAATCCTGTATGTGTATTTGTTCATCCTCCTAGCTCTCCAGGACACTGCATGGAGCTATTATTAGATGACTTCCCCCTAGAAAACACTTTCAGAGAAAAAGGTATTAATATAACAAACCAAAAAAGAAGTGAACTACACAAATCCACAAAAAATACTTTATGAATAAAATCATCTGAAATGTATTAAGGTATTATTATGTGCCAGATACCGTGGCAAAACTTGATATATCTTCTCTTACTAATCCCCACAACACCCTCTGAGGGTGATGCTATACAATCGCTAGACTGTAAGCTCTGTGAGAACAAGTACCATGTATTTTGTTCACATTGGAGAATCAACACCTTGCTCCTACTGTGCTTGCTGCATGACAGATGTACAGTAAGATATTTACTGAATAAATTCATCATCTCCATTTGAAAAAGGAGGTAGTTGACGCTCACAGAAGATAAATAACTAGCCAAAGATATGTGATAGTAGAACTTATATTCCAACAAATTTTTACTTGAAATTTTTTTTAAAAAACTAAACAGTCTTTAGGGGATGCAGTGGAGTTAATTTACTGCTACGTTTAATCTTTGTGCATTTTCCATCTCTGAATGAAAATAAAGTTGCTGAGTTGAAATGAAAGGGCCACATTCAGAAAGACAAAGGCAGGAATAGGAGGGGTCCAATGAGGCAAGACATTAATACTCTTTTTGACCCAGGAGAGCTCTTCCAGCCTTTAGCCCAGCAAACAGATACCTGAAGTTTCTGCATCTGGGGGAGGAAGCGTGTTTTAATTAACAGTTAACTATTTGCCCTGCTGTGGTATTGCGGTATAATAAGAACTATATATTTGGTTTCTGATCTTGGTTCCTGATACAGAGCTCCTAAAACCCTTGTAATTTCCTAAGCAATGGGGTGGTAGGTGCATTTTTTGTTCTAACATTTGGTCTTTTATCTGGCTTCCTGACACAGACCTCCTAGTTCCTTGGAATTTCCTGGGATACAGGAGTGTCTTTTGTTATGAGGCAACTCTTGGTGGATTCTTGAATGGGTGATGGTTACTAGAAAGACCAAACCATGATTAAAGTTTGGAATTTTAAGCCCCAAGACCCACCCTCTGGAAAGGGGAGAGGGGCTGGAGATTGAGTTAACCATTGATCATGCCTACACGATGAAGCCTCCATAAGAATCCCTGGACTACGGGGGTCTAGAAAACTCCAGGGCTGCTGAATGTGTGGAGGTGCCTAGAGGGTGGGACGCCAGAGAGGGCACAGAAGCTCCGCCCTCCCCTTCACAGATAGCTTGCTCAGTGCATCTCTTCATCTGACTGTTCATCTGTACCCTTTGTAACGTCATTCATAACAAATGGGTAAACGGGTTAATAAGTAAAGTGTTCCCCTGACTTCTGGGAACAGTCCTAGCACATTAATTAAACCTGAGGAGAAGGCTGTGGGAACTTTCAGTCTAAAGCTGGCTGGTCAGAAATTCAGGTCACAACCTGGGACTTATGATTGGCATCTGAAGAGGTGGGGGGCAGTCTTGTGGGACTGACCCTTAACCTGTGGGATCTGATGCCATCTCCAGATAGTGTCAGAACTCAGTTGAATTAAAGGACACTCCATTGGTGTCTGCTGGAGAACTGCTTGGTGTTTGGGGGAAAATCCTACACATTTGATGTCAGCTAGTGTTTACTGACTGCCTAACAGAAGAAAAACTCTTTATCTCTTACGTATATGCTATGTTAAGCGCCTTCTGAACACAAGTAATAATCAAAAGAATTGGGATATGTTAAAGTAGGTCTTCCAAGAACAGTGCGCATTGCCCTGTACACAATGTTGAATTTTGTGTTTGGCTGTTAAACACCCTCATTACCCTGCAGCACAGCTCGTTTGTTACCAGTTTCTAATAACATGTCAGACAGAGAAATAAAATACCAGTGCTCCACAGTTCATCCTGAGTCATAATAAGGTAGAGAGAATAGAACTAGAATCTCCACATTCCAAATTATAGCCTTTGGAATGTTTCCATATACCATGCGAGACAGGAAATCTGTGTCTAGGTACGTATAACACAACAGTGACTTAATATACATGATTCCCTAAAGACTAGAGCATCATAAATCAGGAATCTCATGGACCTAAACAAACGGGCTTGGTTAAATAAGTACCATGGGGAACACAGCGCACCTCAGTGGCTAGAGCATGGGTCTTGGAGTCTGGGAAGCCTGGGTTCTTACCCAAACTTAGTCACTTTGTTGTGCAGTATTAGGTGTGTTCCTTAACCAGTTTCTTCCCTAAAATGGGGGTAATAGTAGTGATTACCATATAGGGCTCTTAAGAATACTGAATTCAAATGTGTGTGATGCCTAGGTACAGTGCTGGTAGTAACTCAGTAATTGGCTCTTACTTTCATCATTACCACCACCATCACTTTCGTCTCATCGCTGAGAAGTCTCTAAACATTAGCCAAACAAAATAAACTTGGAGCAGTGAATTTTATTGGTTAACACATAAAGTCATCTTTAACTTTTATTTATTTAATGGTTATGCCAGTCACTGCTACTACCCAAAGTGGGTCTCCTGCCTGATGCTATATTACAGAAGAACAAGAAAACTAATCCCAGAAGTGACTTCTTCACGGAAATAGGCTTTAGGTGGGGAGAAGCTACTGGAGCTTGGAAGAAAAAGGGGCACTTGACCGGCTGAGGCTGTAGTTAATTATTAGGCAAGTCAAATTATAGATGACTGTGAATTCTATTCTGAGTCAGAGTCTGAAGAGGAAACCACGAAGCGCAAAATCAGTAAGCCCTCATTTCACCTAAGCAGCCTGACACTCAGTGCCTGTGATTTAGCGCCCATGAATGTCCTAATGGTGGAACATTTTATCCAAGAGGCCTTAGAGCACAATGGCTAACAAACAGCTAAACGTCAAACGGCCTGACAATGAACCCCAGCACCATCACTTACTCTGTGACCTCATTAGCAAAAGAGGTTGCGGTGTCTAGTGCCGGATATACATTAGCTATTACTATCATTAGCATTAGTGTATTTTTCATTTTGTTGTGCAAAGATCTTTTCATGTTTACTTTTTTACCCCTAGACGGTGAGCTATTTTAGTGAAAGGACTGGATATATTGATCTCCTTTTCTGTGTCTGGTCTTTATAGACGCTTAAAAAAAGTTAGCCAAATGAATGAATGAATGAACAAGCAAATGAATATCAAACATAGACAAACTCAGAACAAAAGCCCTGACTTTAAGTTTAGAAAAATAATAACTTTTTCAGATTATTAATGAAATCATCTAGAGAGTAATTCTCAGAGAATCAGTCTTCTTCTTAGCTTCTTTTATCTCTATCCTATTTCTAAATAAAGAACCTATGTGGTCTTAACCCACATCCTCAACTTCACACACATTAACTATTTCTGACAACAAGTTCATAGGCTTTTGTTGACTCTAACACCTTTCAAAAAAACTAAAGAGGCCGGGCACGGTGGCTCACGCCTGTAATCCTAGCACTCTGGGAGGCCAAGGCAGGTGGATCGTTTGAGCTCAGGAGCTCGAGACCAGCCTGAGCAAGAGCAAGACCCCGTCTCTACCAAAAACAGAAAGAAATTAATTGGACAGCTAAAAATATATAGAAAAAATTAGCTGGGCGTGGTGGTGCATGCCTGTAGTCCCAGCTACTCGGGAGGCTGAGGGAGGAGGATCGCTTGAGCCCAGGAGTTTGAGGTTGCTGTGAGCTAGGATGATGCCACGGCACTCTAGCCCGGGCAACAGAGCGAGATTCTGTCTCAAAAAAAAAAAAAAAAAAAAAACTAAACAGCAACGACAGTTATGGTTCATTCAAAACCCAAAGAGAATTTTTATAAATATGAACAATATTAGATTAATATAAAACCAAATTAGTTTTAAACATTTTTGAATTGATTTTAAAAATAAGTCCTATGGTTTTAATATTTCCATGATATGTTACTTAAGAGCTCTTAAAATATTTTGTGAGATTAGTGTTTACCCAAGCAGCAAATAATATTTGCAAGCAGTAATATGATTTCTGTTCTTCCTTTGGAAAATGACTTTAAGTAGTTAAAGGAAATATAATTTGTCAACGTTCTTCCCTTTCACCTCATTTTCCTGTACACCATCCACTGCACCCCTCCACTTCACCAGAAGAGAAATTAAAAACATATGCCTCTCACCTCTAACAGTTCATCTCCAATACGCATTCGTCCGTCTGTTGCAGCAGGTCCTTCTGGGTTAATCCCCACCACAAATATGCTCATGCGTGATCTGTCTTTATTGCCAGCAAGGCTGAGTCCAAGTCCATTCTTATCCTTTTCAAGTTCAATAATGTGCAGTTCTCCAGGCAGATCTGCATATCTTTGCCTGATTTTTTCTATTTGAAAAAATATTTAAAAATATTAAATAGAGCAGTTGAATCTGTATTATCACAATGTCAGCATTTCCCCATCCCTAATGTGATTCTTCTGCAATAGTTCATTTTGTTTTTAACCCTGACTACTATTTTTTCTTTGAGCCATGGGGTCTTGCTATGTTGTCCATGCTGGAGTGCAGTGGCTATAACTGCGAACTCCTGAGCTCAAGTGATCCTCCTGCCTTAGCCTGTTGAGTTGCTGGAACTACAAGCATACATCACCACACCTGGCTCTGGAATGGTTCATTTTCCTGTCCCTCCAGAACAAAGGGAAATAAAAACACTAACTGAGTGCCAGATGTGTGCCAAGCGAAGTGTTTGGTTTTGAAGGTATAATGCTGAACAAAACAGTCCTGCTTTCTACTCTTAGGACTTATAATCTAGTAGGAAAGAAAACAAACAATTAATTCTAAATAATTATATTTCTTTAAAATGTACAAAGGTACAAAATAACATTGGTTATGTGAGCAAAAGCAAAGGGAATTAAGGATGTTGGTTTAATTGTCAGATCTGAATTCAATCCACAAATCTACCACTTACTCAATATCCAACAATGAATACACTGTTTCTCAATGAAGTTCCATTCCTTCATCTGTAAAATGGGCATGAAAATATCCATTTCATGGATGTTGGGAAAGTTAAATAAAATACAGGTTAAAGGACTTAGAAGTTCATGGCTTATAGGGGTTCTATAATCCTTTTACTCCATCATCTGCCTCACCTTGCTAACTATACTTTATGGTCTAAATTACCTATTTTAGGATATGGCTGGCTATGGTTAGCTTTTGTTGATTTTGTGCAACAAAACAACACAAGAAAATCAGTGTGGGATGATACCGCTGTAATCGTGTCTTGTGCCCCACACAGCAAGCACCAGCTCGGGCCAGGTGTGCTGCCAGGACTCAAGGGCTTCATGTCCACTACTGTGGTTGGAAGTGGTCATCTCATCAGCTGAATAATGAATTAGTAGATTGTGACAATCTTGGAACTCTTGATGCTCAGCCTATGCTTGACTTATAGTATGTTTGCTGTCCTTAGGAGGGAACCTTGCAAATTGAAAGCTTAAGTCAAAAACTTAGTCTTGGGGCCGGGTGCGGTGGCTCACACCTGTAATCCTAGCACTCTGGGAGGCTGAGGCTGGTGGATCGTTTGAGCTCAGGAGTTTGAGACCAGCCTGAGCAAGAGCGAGACCCTGTCTCTACTAAAAATAGAAAGAAATTAGCCGGATAACTAAAAATATATAGAAAAAATTAGTCGGGCATAGTGGCGCATGCCTGTAGTCCCAGCTACTCGGGAGGCTGAGGCAGGAGGATCGCTTGAGGCCAGGAGTTTAAGGTTGCTGTGAGCTAGGCTGACGCCACAGCACTCTAGCCCGGGCAACAGAGCAAGACTCTGTCTCAAAAAAAACCCAAAAAAACAACAACAAAAACTTAGTCTTAAGGTAGAGGGGGGAGGAAGACAGCCTAGTCCGTTTTATCACCTTACAGACTTAACAAACACTGCTTTATAAGTAAGTAGATAAATTTAAACTCATAAAAATGACTTTATGCATAAATTTACATTAAAAGAATAAAGCACAAGTGGGGGCTTATTTTAGAAAGAGAATAAATCTGTCTGCTTTACAAAGATTTTGAAGAGAATTTTAAAGAACTTTCAATGACCAAGCTTGTTATTATTAAGAACACATTTAGCAAAATATAATAAAACAAAGAACTTGTAACATGACAAAAACCATATTTTATAGCTAGTCAAGTGAAGCATTGGGTGAAATTAAAAAAAAGATATAGAAGACTTTAACAAGACAATAAGCTCAACATAGTAGATATAAGAGAACTCTACAACTGACAGAAAATATACATTTTTGAGAAAACACAAAACAAGTACAGAAACAGACTGTGTATCAGGCTATAAAAGAAACTTGAATAACTTTCAAAGGATCATTACCACACAGGCTGTGTTCTTGGAACATAGTGCAATAAAACCAAAACCTATAATTTAACAATAAAAAGATAACTCTGAAAACCCCATGTGTTTATAAATAAATTTAGATTAATAAAAAGTTTAAGATTGAAAAAGGAAATTAAGAAATACAGCATTTGCAACTGAATAAAATTTATAATTCTAGATATCAAAGTTGGGAGACACAGTTAAAGCAGAACTTAGAAGTCTATTTATAATTTTGAGTAATTTACCAGAATAAAAGTTTAAAAATAATAATTCAGTGTCATACCCAAGAAGTCGGAAAAATAACTACATAGCAAATGCAAAGAAACAAGTACAGAGAAAATATCAAAGATAAGAGCATCTACTAATGAACATAGAATTATCACCGCCAAACAAAATGAAACAATACACAAAAGAAAAATACCACATAAAGGTCAATGAAATTAAAACCTAGTTCTTGAAAAACATTAATAAGATAGACTACAAAAACTGAACAAGAAAAAAATAGATGATACAAATAAATTACAGAACAAAAAGAGGGAAATAACTGCAGACAGGATTTTTAAATGAAAATTATTATGGATAGTAGTATATCAATATGAAATTATGTCAGCACATTTAAAAATCTATCTGATGTAGATACATTTCTCAAAAAATTTAAAATACCATACATATTTGGCTGGATACAGTTGCTCACACCTGTAATCCCAGGAATTTGGGAGGCCAAGGCAGGAAGATAGCTTGAGGCCAGGAGTTCAAGAACAGCCTGGACAATATAGGGAGACCCTGTCTCTATAAAAAATTTTGAAAATTTAGTCAGATGTAATGGCTTGCATTTGTAGTCCCAGCTACTTGGGAGGCTGAGGCAAGAGAAATGCTTGAACCCAGAGGTTCGAGGTTACAGTGAGCTACGATCACACCAGTGCACTCCTGCCTGGGCAACAGAGTGAGACCCTGTCTCTAAAAAAAGAAATTAAGCAGCTAGGCACGGTGGCTCATGCCTGTAATCCTAGCACTCTGGGAGGCCGAGGTGGCAGGATTGCTTGAGGTCAGGAGTTCAAGACCAGCCTTAGCAAGAGGGAGACCCCCGTCTCTACTAAAAATAGAAAAAATTAGCCGGGCGTGGTGGTGCATGCCCATAGTTCCAGCTACTCGGGAGGCTGAGGCAGAAGGATCGCTTGTGCCCAGGAGCTTAAGGTTGCTGTGAGTTAGGCTAACACCACGGCACTCTAGCCCGAGCAA
Source organism: Propithecus perrieri (assembly GCA_963574695.1). NCBI lineage: Eukaryota > Metazoa > Chordata > Mammalia > Primates > Indriidae > Propithecus > Propithecus perrieri. The sequence continues at coordinate 39,236 of CAUYRB010041719.1, forward strand.
CAGAGTGGGACTCTGTCTTAAAAAAAAAAAAAAAGAAAGAAAGAAAGAAAGAAAAACGAAATAGACAAAACCAAAAAAATACCATATTTGGTGCAAGAATAAATATAAAATTGCAATTGACTAGTAAATATTAAAGAAATTGAAATGATAGTCAAAAATATTCTCTTGCATAACAAACCTAGTGCTAGATAGTTTTACATTTGAATTCTATAAGATTTCAAGTTATAATGAATTTTTAACCTTATGTAAGTTGTTCTAGAAAATGGAGAAAAGATTTTAAAAAGCTACCCACCTCATTTTCTGAGGCTGGTAAAATCCTAATTCTGATTCCAAAATCAGACAAAGACAAATCAACAAAAGAAGATTAAAGTCTTACTTAACTTATGATCAGAGATGTAAAAATCTTTTTCATAAAAAGCTAATTTGTTGACGTCTATCCCAATGGGGCTTTTACTGCAGCCACAGGTCACTGGAAACAGCTCACGGAATAACTCTGCAGTTTTGCCTTACTTATAAGACTACTAACTCTGTGAGAAGGAACTATAAGACAGTTGATAAAACTATGAAAGACCTAATAATACTTTTTTCTAACCTTAGGTATTAGCACATCCCACAGATCTGTGTTATTCTTGAGTGCGATAGCTGAGGAATGAATATGATTTGAACACATTCATGTTTAGAGAAGGTGTCAAATTGAGAACCAGGCAGATCCATCTACTCTAAAAATGATGATAAAGTAAATTGCTTGAAGAAATTAGATCCCAAAGATTCTTGGTGGGGAATTTTTGAAGTTTTCATGAGTATGTCCATATTCAAGTGGAGACAGAAGCCTAAATAAAAGAATTGTGCGCTGACAGGACAACTGTGGATCAAGCATCAGTTTTTTTCAAAAAGGGCTATCTTGAAAATAAACCTTGACTCCAGCTTTAGAAGAGCTAAGGTGACTTTGATGGGCAGTGACATGTGAAATTCCCCGAATAAAAATTTATTGACTTTGAAATAATTTTGCCTAATGTTACATAATAAAAAAAACTCTTCGAAAAAAAACATTTACAAAGCCAATTTAATTCGAGTGTACCAAAAATATCTAGTTTGACCTCTATGATATAGCCAATATTTGACCATTTTTTGATCTCAAAATCCAGCAATTTCAAATTCACCTAAGAATATATTATGAAGAAGGGTACATCCCAGGAATGCAGGGATAGTTAAATATTAGAAAAATTTTCAAGGAAAATCACTGCATTAATAAACTAAAGAAGAAAGCTAAAAGATTATGTTAATAGATGGAAAAAGGCATTTGATAAGGCATATCTATTTAAGATTAAAAATAGGCTGGGTGTGGTGGCTCGCGCCCGTAATCCTAGCACTCTGGGAGGCGGAGGCAGGAGGATTGCTTGAGCTCAGGAGTTTGAGACTAGCCTGAGCAAGAGTGAGACCCCATCTCTACTAAAAATAGAAAGAAATTAGCCAAAACAACTAAAAATAGAAAAAATTAGCCGGGCTGGTGGCGCATGCCTGTAGTCTCAGCTACTCAGGAGGCTGAGGCAGGAGGATTGCTTGAGCCCAGGTGTTTGTGGTTGCTGTGAGTTAGGCTGATGCCACAGCACTCTAGCCCAGGCAAGAGAGCGAGACTCTGTCTCAAAAAAAAAAAAAAAAAAAAAGGTTAAAAATAAAACAGCTGGCAAAATAGAAGGATACTTTCTAACTTAAATTTATAAATAGAAAATATAACACGAGAAGATATTTGTAGTAATTTAAGCCAACAAAGAATTAATATACAGGGAACTTGTACAAATAAGCACAAAAAGATGGCAACCCAATAGAAATCTGGCCAAAACATACAAACATTCTCAAAAGGCTGACAGACATGCGACGAAATGCTCAGATTCATTGGTGATGGTGTATGCATATGCCAATGAAAATGAGATATCAAAATATTAAAGGAGACATTAAGCAAATGAGATATATGCCATTAGGCTGGCAAACACACAAAAGCTGGATCATTAAGCCTTAGTGGCGAGGGGAGGATGTGCACCACAGCTGGGAATGCCGACCGGCGCAGCCATTCTGGAGAGCAGTTTGTCACTACTTACCAGATGAAGCCTATACACACTCTATAAACCAGCAATGCCCCTCTCGGGTATGCATATCCTAACAAAATTTTTACACAGGCCTCAAGGGGACAATGTCTTCGAAGATGTTCACTATAATGTTATCTGACATAGCAGGAGGTGGCGGTGATCTGAGTGCTCCTCATTGGGAGAAAGGACAGATGAAATGTGGTAGACGGACAACAGAGTGTATTATCAGCATTCAGAAGCAATTAATTAGAAGTAGCAACATAAAGAGATTTTTAAAATAGTACTTGATGAAAAAGGAGGAAAATAGAATAGAATCCATATCTTTTATGTAATATCATTAAGCAAGTCACGATTACTGCATTAAAAGAACCCCGTAATGCATATTTTGGAAGCACATATGCAAAGAGACAGACAAAACATTTAGCATGTTAGAATGGTTACTTATAGAGGGTGAAAAGGAACAGGAATAAAAGGGAGCAAAGAAAAACCAGACAAAGACCTCAGGCAGACCAATGTGGGTAGCGTGCCATAAAGTAAGGATTATGTTTCATGCAAACCTCTGCCCCTGAAGATTGAAAAAAACCAATGATGTTGAGAAAGGCATTAGTGTTGGATTAATTTAAAAGGCTTCCAGGTTCAAAACTCATCTGATCTATACGACCCTTTAAAGGGAAAAAAAAACCTTCATGGCCATTAACTACGATGGAATTGCTTAGACATATAAATGATTAATGGCAACAGAGATGTTCCCTTGGTAAAATATGGTTCCCTTACAACTGGTGAACAACCAAATTAACTGTGCTATGAACGGTGAATCTCTTATTCACACATTATTGCTGCAGAGAAGAAAGAGTGAGGGATAAAGGTCAGAATTAAGATCAGGTCCTAGCCAATTCCTTAGACTAATCACTGAACCTCCAGGAACTGTAGATTTCTTATTTGTAAAATGGGGTTTTGCCTTAAAGGTAGATGTTACCTAAAAATACCTAGGACATAGAGGTCCAAATAATGTTAGGGGAAAAAGAAAACCATGATTTTCTTTCCATGATTTAGCTATGTTGAGTTTTTAAGTTAGTCTTAAATTGATGACAAAGTTACTCGTTTCTCTTAACTTTGTCTGTCTTGAGGAGAACTAAGACTTGTGAAAGGAAGCCAAGTTTCCCCCCTGCTGGCAGGAAGAAAAGCCACACAGCCCTTCCGTGGGAATTGTTAGAGGAAGGGGCTGACATCATTCTCCTCCGGATTCTCTCCTTTGAGTCACTCGTATGAGGAGTCCCTAGAACATCTTCTGCAGGTACAGAGAAATATCACTACTGGATCAAGTGTTTGTCCCATGGTATATGGGCCACTGAGGCAGCTTTAAAATTGTGTGCTAGTCATGTGTGGGATAAAAACCCTTTCTATAGTTTCAGTCTGGGAAAACAAAGCTCTGGAGATAAATGACTGCACAATGTGAATGTACCTAACACTGAACAATACATTTATTAAAAATGGTTGAAACAGCAAATTTTGCCACTTATATTTTACCACACTATCAATGGCTTAAAAGACCCTCAAAAATTGGTTTCTTTATCAATATCCCACTAAGGGACTGAGGTATAGATTTATTCTGACTTTTTGAAACCAGCAGCCTTATTTTTCTGGTCAATTTTTTGATACTACTATGATCCCATTTATTCAATGAACTAATATTGGTTAAATCCAAATTCCTATCAAGCTTGTGATACAAAGGAAATGCAATACTGAGTTTGTTTTCAAGGACCTCAAAATCTATCGCTGGAGACAAGCATACATATAATTAGTTATAATTCAGAGAAATTAAGAGCTATGAGAAAATACTGGCAGCTGAAGTCACTCATCTATTTTAATGAGTTGTCAGGAAAAACAACTAATGCCTGCAAACCACACTAACTATTACAGATATTACAACCAACTCTCAATCTATCGGTCAATTGTACCTCCCACTGCATAATGCCAAGGCCTCATTTTAGTTGACATTTCTAATAATTCTGCATCTAGATTTTCTGACTTTATTTGCCTAAACTCTAACAAATGAGTTATGCGGCTTTCCTTAACTTCTTTTTATTGTGTGTGTGTTTTTTTTTTTTGAGATAGGTTCTCAACTCTGTCACCCCAGCTAGAGTACAGTAGTGTCATCACAGCTCACTGAAACCCCAAACTCCTGAGCTCAAGCAATCCTCCTGCCTCAGCTTCCGGAGTAGCTGGGACTACAGGCATGCACCACTATGCTTGGCTAATCTTTCTATTTTTTATAGATATGGGGGTCTTCTATTGCCCAGACTTGTTTTTTCTTTTGTGGGAGAATGGGATAAGCTCAACAGAATAAAGCTCAGAGAAAAATACAAACAAAACAAAAAACCCTGGAACTTGAAAGAGTGGAGCATGCTCACATAGTTATGAGACTTTAATAACAATTTATTGGGGATCTGCTAAGTTGCAGAAACTGTGTTAAAATTTTTCAATAAGTTTTCTTCTTTCCTGCTAAAAACCACCCTATTATTAATAGGTAAGAATTATCATCTCTGCATTCCAGATATAGGGAACAAGCTGATAGGTTAGATAACATGCCAAAGGTCACCCAGCTAGCAATTGATACAGTAAGGATGTAAATCCTGTTCTGTCTTTGCAGTACTATCTGAAAGTCTCTTCTCGGATTTCTTATTTTTTTCTACGTCTCTCGCCTAGAATATAAACTCCATGAGGCTCTTTGTCCATCCAGCTCACTGCTGCCTTCTGCACCCACAGCAGTGCCTGGCATATATTAAGTGGTCCATCTACACCCATCGAAAGTATAAATGAGTGATTTCTAAGATCCTCTTCAATTCCTACGCCATGCTGTTCCGACACTGCCCCACACAACACAATGCTACGTAAAAGTGATTTGAGATCTGAAAGCTTTAGACATACACGATTTTTTTTCCCCAAAGACAAAGCCTTCTTTTACTTAAAAGAAGTACAAGTTTCTTCTTTAGATTTGTATTCAAAATTAACAAAATCCATTAGTGCCACTAGAAAAACAAATTACTACGTACACATTACCTTTTAAAACCTATTCTATTAAACTGAAAAAAACTTGAAAAGCAAAAAGGTTTACAGTTTATCATTTTTTTCTATATATCATAAAACAGAAAGAATAAGAAAGAGAGTAAAAGTGCCAAGGGCTCAGTGACACATACGCTTCAGCTGAATCTTTACTGTTAACATTTTTAGGCCTCAGAATTTGGGTTGTCCTACAATTTTGATTTATACTCCCAGCTGTGTTTTCACCATATCACAGAATTACAGACTTTCAATTCAGCTAAAACAAAGAAATCATATAAAGTTACCTTCTGTTACAAGTCCCTACACTCACACTCGGACTCCATTTTATAGATAAATAAGACTGAAGATCTCAGATAAGGTTATGAAGCTAATTTATAGCCAGAAACTGAAGTTTCCTAGTATGTACTTCAATTCTTTCTCTACCAAATCATGTAAAATTTCTTCAATTTTAAAAAATGATGACTTCAAACTTCTCCCTCAGTTTAAGAAACTATCTCAAGAATCCTCAAATTGTCAAGATACCTCCTTATATCAAAGAAGCACTTCACAGTTCACCGTGTCGCTGATTGCTCCCCGCACCTTCCTAAATACCTCCATTTGCGGGTGAGCTGAGTGATACTTGGAGAGGCGAAGTAATTTATTTTGCCAGCGTTAGGTCAGGTCTGCTGAATCAATGCAAGTGCTGTGATCTGTTCCTCACACCACAGCTATCTGTTAGACTAGTAGAATCTTGAATAATAAGAGGTTCCCTTAAGGGAGCCGAAACAGGCTTAGACTTATTGCTACTGTCAGAGTTCAGAACACAATACCCCAAAATATGGCACCATGGCCATATTTTATTCACACTGAAGGAAGTTGAGAAAACCATAGAAACAGGAAGATCTTTTCTGACCTTCTTCCACCTCCCTCGCTCCTGAAGTAGGCCACAGAAACTAGAATTCCCCTCTCCCCCTCTTCCCTGAAGCAAGCCATAAAGCCCAGGAAGGTCACTCTCTGACCGTCTCCCTCCCTTCTCCCCTACCGATCCTTAAGTAGAAGGTGTCCTGTCTTTGACCCAGAGGGAAGGAACGTCACACAGGGATGCCAAGAAGAATGTGAACGAATAGGCCTTGCTGGGTTCCCCCGGATTATTACCATTAGATCACACCCTTTTGGCCTTCAATCATACTTCTGCTTGACCGTCCATACAAAAATGATCCTGACTCTATGAACACATTTCAAGGATTCCTGTGTTTTTTTATAATCTTCTCCCTTAACTACTCGACCTTTTGAGTCATTTCCCAGAAATGGTAGATTTTTTGAAAGACAAAGGAGCTGAGATTCACCAAGATTCACCACCCCCCACAACATGCCCCAAGGCATGTGGTCCCTCCTTTAGGGCAGCTGCTCTGGACAGAGACAGGATATCTGTCCTATTAAAAATTCCTTTCCTGTTCTTCCATTCATGCCATCTGCCTCAGAACACATGCTCAAAGATTGTGAAGCAAAAGACCTCCAGGAGTTCATTCCTCTTATCAACCAGATTACAGCCAAATTTAAGACACAGGTGTCCCCATTTTTACAACAGATGTTCATGCCTCTGCTTCATGCAAATTTTGAAGTGTTGCTCCAACCAGCAGAAGAAAATGACCAGTCTGCTGCTTTAGAGAAGCAGACGTTGCGGAGGAGTTACTTTACTTTCCTGCAAACAGTCACAGGCAGTGGAATGAGCGAAGTTACAGCAAATCAAGGTGCAGAGAATGTAGAACAAGCGCTGGTTACTGTTATCCAAGGAGCAGTTGAATATCCAGATCCAATTGCACAGAAAACATGCTTTATTATTCTCTCAAAGTTGGTAGAACTCTATGGACCAGTGGGATTTGCTGATTTTGTTTATAAGCACATTGTCCCCGCATGCTTCCTAGCACCTTTAAAACAACCCTTTGACCTGGCAGATGCACAAACAGTATTGGCTTTATCTAAGTGTGCAGTGACACTGAAAACAATTCATCTCAAACGGGGCCCGGAATGTGTTCAGTATCTTCAACAAGAATACCTGCCCTCCTTACAAGTAGCTCCAGAAATAATTCAGGAGTTTTGTCAAGCGCTTCAGCAACCTGATGCGAAAGTTTTTAAACATTACTTAAAGGTGTTCTTCCAGAGAGCAAAGCCCTAAGGACTGGATCTCCCTGTGCCTACTTCATGATCAGGAATTCCAGTTAATAATTGATAAAGAAGTGATTTTTGTGTGCCATTCACACTGATCTTTTTAGCATTGTTTTGAGCTTATTACAGTATATGTATTGGGATTTTTATGTAAAATGGGTATAATTTTCCCTAAATACAGGTGTGTGACAACAAGAAAAGTTGTGTGCATGCCAACTCAAATTGTTCTACGTAAAAATGCTGTTAAAAGACACAGTAATTATCTTAGTACCTTAACTTTTTTTTATTTGAAACTTTAAGTCAAGTCCTTTATAAAGATTATAGACGTGGAAAACAGTGTACTTTTTAAAAAATTGCTGAATATAAAATGTTTGAAAATTTTAATTTTCTTTTATGTGTGCAAACACATAAAGTATGGGGGGATACAACAATAAAAACTAATTTTTTGTAGATAGCCATTACGTTTCTTTAAACTATTACAATGCCAATGTGGATTCTACAAAAGAGAATGGTTTCAAAAATTAATTGATTTAAAAGTAGGTGCCAGGCTGGGCGCGGTGGCTCACGCCTGTAATCCTAGCACTCTGGAGGCCGAGGTGGGCGGATTGTTTGAGCTCAGAAGTTCAAGACCAGCCTGAGCAAGAATGAGACGCCGTCTCTACTAAAAATAGAAAGAAATTAATCGGACAACTAAAAATATATAGAAAAAATTAGCCGGGCATGGTGGCGCATGCCTGTAGTCCCAACTACTCGGGAGGCTGAGACAGGAGGATCGCTTGAGCCCAGGAGTTTG
>CAUYRB010041720.1:0-20216 GCA_963574695.1 Propithecus perrieri
GCAAGAATGTGGAAACAACCCAAGTGCCCGTCAATCCATGAGTGGATTATCAAAATTTGGTATATGTTCACAATGGAATATTACTCAATCATAAGAAATGACAGTGATCTAGCACCTCTTACACTTTCCTGGATTAAACTTCAGCCCATTATCCAAAGTGGGGCACCACAAGAGCAGCAGAAAGGGATCCATTTGTACTCACCATCAAATTGGTATTAACTAATCAACACATAAATGCACATATCAGAACAACATCTATTGGATGCTGGGGAAGGGGGAGGGCGGTGGGAGGAGGGGGGAAGGGAGGGGTATTTGTGTACACAAGGAGGGCAATGCGCACTACCCGAAGGATGGACATATTTGAAACACGGACTTGGGGGCGGGGAGCCAAGGGCAACACTCGTAACCTAAACATCTGTACCACGGGGAGGGAGGCGGGAGGAGGGGGGAGGAGGGAGGAGGGGACGGGTATTTGTATACACAAGGAGTGCAATGGGCACTACCCGAAGGATGGACATATTTGAAACTCGGACTTGGAGGGGGGGAACCAAGGGCAACACACGTAACCTAAACATCTGTACACCCATAATTTGCTGAAATAAAAAAAAAAAATTTAAAAAAAAGAAATTAATATCCTCAAAGAGATAAAGTTTATACATGAATAAAACTAGAACATTGAATATTTAGCAAGGAACATTCTATGAATGATAAAGAACCTTGCAAGTATTTTAAATGGCAGCAGGAATGATATATTTCTTAAAAGTTTCAAAGGTAAAATTGAAAGTTTTCTAAGGGGTATCATAAAAGTAGAATATGGAGAATTGAAAAGAAAAAATAAGCAAATTAGAGAACATTTTCAGAAGATATATTATCTGAATAAAAATTGTTCCAGGACAGACAGAACACAAAAGGATGGCAGGAGAATATTAAAAAGATAATGTAAGAACATTTTTTCATAGTTGCAGAGTACAAAGTTTTGAAATAGAAAAGAAACACTGAGTGCCAAGCATAGGAATGATAAAATAAAATAATAGCACATTTTTGTGAAAAATAAAAATAACAATGTCATGATTCCTAAAAGCTTTCATAGAAGGTAAAAAAAAATCATATAAAAAGAATCAAGGAATCAAACTGGCTTCAAGCTACAAGTGGATAGAGATTAACATTTAAAATGCTAATGAGATTTGATGTCCAACCTAGGTTTCGCAATCAGAGAAATTTTCAATAAATTATGAAGGTAGATTTAAAAGTTTGAGGTAATCAAGATGCTATGGTTTGAATGTACCCCCTTCAAAATTCCTGTTTTGAAGCTTAATCCCCATTATAATGGTTTTAGGAGGTGGCACGTTTGGGGAATTGATTAAATTAAAAGGGCTCTACACTCCTGATTGGATTAGAGCCTTGTAAAAGGGCTGGAGGGAAATAGCTTGATTTAAACCTACTTTATTTAAAGATATAGCTTAAATTTAAAAGATGGAAAAAATTAAAAGATGCGAACACTAAACATAAGAAAAGAGAAGTGGTATGTTAATATTAAAGAGATAAACCAGAAAAATAATATTAATGACAATACATAAAATGTTATAATGGTAAATGAGTTGTTTCATCAAGAAGAGTTTAAATGCTAAAAGTTCAGGCACACAGAGATATAAAAATCATGTCACTCAGACTGAGAGAACTAAGAAGAGAAATAGTAATTTTAAAATTCTAGTTAATGATATCAACAGTACAGTCTTAGGAGCTGACATAATATATAGAAAGAAAAGTCAATAAATATATATTACTTCAAAAATACTATTAACCAGTTAGTCCTAATTGAAAGCTCTAGAGCATTCCACCACCAACAGCAGAATACATTTTATTTGCAAATGAAAGTGGAGCAATCAAGATAGGCCATATGCTGAAGCATAAAAGGTGTCTCAATAAATTGAAAATGATTAAAAACATACATAGTTTATTTTAGGATCACAAAAGAATTAAACTAGAAATCAATAAAAAAATGATATCTGTAAAATTTCCATATTTGGAAAACTAAGTAACTTGAAGACATAAATAACTGAAAGACAAAGAAGAAATCAAAAAGGAAGTAAAAAAATATTTTGAACTGAATAACTTTTGTTTAATGCAGCTAAAAAGTGATTAGAAGGAATTTAGCGCTTTAATGGTTATATTAAAAGTGAGGCAAGGTTTCAACCCATCATCCAAGCTTCCACCTTTGAAACTTAGAAAAAGAAAATGAAAGGACGCACAAAGTAAATAGGGTCAATAAAATTAAAATGAAACAGAAAATACAAAATAACAGAGAAAATGTAATAAAAACAAAAGGTAGTTATTTAGCAATCTTTAATTAAATTCAAAAACTTCTACTTAGCCTGATCAAGAAAATAAGAGAAAACACAAAATACTAACATATGGAATGAAAGAACAGACATCATGAGACTTTCACTTCTGGAACGATAGATGAGAAAATTGCAATGTTGTTTCCCAACAAAACAGATATTCAGCTAGAGAAAATTATCAAAAATGATCATTTAAAGTTTCTGGAAATTTTCAGGGCATACAGCAAATATAAAAACAAACAGCAAAAGTCACTGGTATATGAGCAACAACTCCCTCTCTCCTCCCACTGGAGCTCTCCATCTTATATTAATAGAAACAACTCTCAGTGTTCTACTCCAGGGGGTGTAGCCAATAAGATAGGAGACTCTGTCTCCTTTGAGCTCCCAGGCTTAAGGCAATGTTTTACTCTGGGAAAGTAGGGCACTAGCATTTCTGATCTCCCCCAGGCTGAAGCTGCAGAAGCTCTATTCCTGGTTGGTGCAGCTAAAAGGAGTGAAGCAAGGCTTCCTTCTTCACCCGGACCCTGCTCCTTGGGTGGCGGCTGTACTTTAGGCCTGGCAGGCTGAGAATAGTGAACTTCTATCATCCCTGCTCCAGCTCACTTACAGTGTAGAAGTTCCATGCCTAAATGGACATGCCAAGAGGAGAAAAGGCTATTACCTCTACTGCCCCCAAGTACCCACTCATAGAGCAGTAGTGTCACTCTGAGAGCGTCAGACCCAGCTCCTGTGCAGAGGTACAGAGGTTCTGCCTAGAGGTAGAGGTATGCCAGAAGCTCTGCAGCTTTGCCTGAGGGGCTAACCTTATTTGGAACAAAGTGTGGAGAGTTCCATGCCAAAGGGCATTTTCAAAAACAATGGAGATCCTTGTGGAGAGCTTGGAGAGAGCCTTCTTAGTTCCCTAATACTAAAGGTAAGTGTGAAAGGCAGAGCATTTAGACGTTAAGCTAGGGAAAGAGAAAGTCAACAAACACTACTCAGTTACAATCAACCCTGGGGGTCAGCAAGGCAAGGCTGTGCACATGCACCAGGCTGCACAAATCAAGTGAAGTTGGGGCAGACTTGAAAACAGTCCCCAAGCCAAACAGATCCTTCGACAAAAGGCAGAAGCTTCATTGGCACTAGACTTTAGCATGCAATCTGAAAAAACACTGATTGAACAATAAACCACTCCCAATTAAGGACAACTCCAGGAAAGCCAGGCTGGAAAATAAAATCGCACACATCGCTATCAGTCTGCAAGAGTTTGTGTATGCCCAAGGATGCACCCACTGTATAGAAAAGTGATGCTGTATGATTCATTATGTATGTCTCAGGATGACTCAGAATTAGGAAAATAAAAATTGAAAACAGGAAAAACTAATCTGTGGTGGAAAAATCAGAATAGTAGGGGCCAGAGGGAAATTTCTAGGGTGATCTTAATGTTTTATCTCCTTACAAAGATTGGTCCACCAGATAAAAGCATTTTTCCAAACTTAGCAATGGTACACTTAAATGTATCCATTTAATTACGTGTAAATTTTTACCTCAAAATAAAAAAGTAAGTAATTGCCAAATTCTATTTAATAACTTGAATACTTAAGTATTCACAGGAGAGTACAACAATGTCTGCAATTTACCCTGAAACACATTCAAAATAAGTTAGATTAATGGAAGGGTGGGGGATAGGTAGAAGAATAGATACGTGATTTGAAAAAATTGACAAATTGTTTTCCAAAGTATTAGAACCATCCTACTCAATGTATGAATGCCAGTTGTTCCATATTGTCCAAAACTTTGCGTTGTCAGTTTTATCTTTCCATAATTATATTGAAAATATAGAACAAAGTTAAACAATTTACAGTGAGTACCTGTATTCCACCACCTAGATTGCACCATTAATTGGTAGGTAGAAGAATAGATATGTGATTAAAAAACTGGCACTCATACATTGAGTAGGATGGTTCTAATACTTTGAAAAACAATTTGTCAATTTCCTATCCAGTTAATATATACTTCCCATACCCAGCAAATCCATTCATTATGTGAATTTATCCAAGATAATTGAAAATATATATCCAAGATCCAGTGTCTTAGTCAGCTCAGGCTGCTATAACAAAATATCACAGATTGGGTGGCTTAAATAACAGAAATATATTTCTCACAGTTCTGGAGGCTGGGAGTTCAGGGTGCTGACGTGGTCAGGTTCTGGTGAGGGCTCTCTTCCTGGCTTACAGATGGCTGCCTCCTCCGTGTCCTCGCATGGTGGAGACAGTGAGCAAACTCTCTGTTATCTCTTCTCACAAGGACGCTAATCCCATCGTGAGGACCCACCATCATAATATCATCTAAATCTAATTGCCTCCCAAAGGCCCCATTTCCAAATACCATCATACAGGGGTTAGGATTTTCATATTGGAAATGTTACTAGGTAATATCTAATAATAATTCACATTTACATAGCACTTTAAAGTTTATAAAATTCTGGCCGGGCGCGGTGGCTCACGCCTGTAATCCTAGCTCTCTGGGAGGCCGAGGGGGGCGGATTGTTTGAGCTCAGGAGTTCGAGACCAGCCTGAGCAAGAGCGCGAGACACCGTCTCTACCAAAAATAGAAAGAAATTAATCGGACGGCTAAAAATATATATATAAAAAAAAATTAGCCAGGCATGGTGGCGCATGCCTGTAGTCCCAGCTACTCAGGAGGCTGAGGCAGAAGGATCGCTTGAGCCCAGGAGTTTGAGGTTGCTGTGAGCTAGGCTGACGCCACGGCACTCACTCTAGCCCGGGCAAAAGAGTGAGACTCTGCCTCAAAAAAAAAAAAGAAAAAGAGTGGGACAGTTCCTCAAAAAACTATACATAATAACAGATCTACCATATGATCCAGCCATCCCAAATCCAGCTGGATATTTATATCCAAAAGAAAAACTATCAGTATATCAAAGAGCTATCCATACTCCATGTTTACTGCAGCATTGCTCACAACAGCAAAGATATGGAATCAACTGTCCATCAACAGATAAATGGATAAACAAAATGAGCTATCATATTTGTAAATCATGATCAAAAATGTATTTCCTAAGAGTGTTTACATTTATACATTCTCATTAGCTCTATGCTTTACCAAAAAATACATGAGGTTTTTTTTTAAAAATTAAACTGCAACTATATATACACCACTGTCAGGATCACTATGAATTACTGACTAAAATACTCATCCCAATGGAAAGAATGGGGAAAAAAAAACCATGAAAATTTGGGGCCATTTTGAAGGTGATACTGCTTCACATTTAGATTACAAATGTTGAGAAAACTAATATCAGAACTTGGAATTTTATGGAATGGAATATTATTTAGCCATAAAAAGAATGAAATTCTATCATTTGCATCAATATAGATGGAACTGGAGGTCATGATATTAAGTGAAATAAGCGAGGCATGGAAAGACAAATATGGCATGTTTTCATTCATACCTGGGAGCTAAAGAAGTTGATCTAATACATAGAAGGTAAGAGGGTTACCAGAGACTGGGAAGGGTAGGGGTAACACAGGGATAAAGAGAGGTTAGTTAATGAGTACAAAAATACATTTAGATAGAAGGAATAAGTTACATTGTTCAACAGTACAGCAGGGTGACTACAGTTAACAATAATTTATTGTATATTTGAAAATTTCTAGAAGAGACTCTTTGGAATGTTTTCAACACAAAGAAATAATACATGTTTGCGGTGACTGACATCCTGATTACCCTGATTCAATTATTACACATTGTACACATGTATCAAAATATCACATGTACCCCACAAATACATAAAAGTATTATGAATCAGTTAAAAAAAGATAAAAAAAATTTCTTAGCCAGTATTTCAAACTTAGAAAAATATAATACAGATAAAAGAAATGTATCCTAAGACTCTAATTCAAGAGCTGCCAGTTTTTGGCCTGTAATTATATAGAGAACCAAATTTTATTTTCTCTTAGAAACTACAGAAGCAATAAACTCTTTCTAAAAACACAAAGTTTTTTTTTTTTCCTGAGACAGAGTCTTTCTCTGTCACCTAGGCTAGAGTGCAGTAGCGTCATCATAGCTCACTGCAACCTTAAACTCCCAGGCTCAAGCGATCCTCCTGCCTCAGCCTCCCAAGTAGTTGGAACTACAGGTGTGTGCCACCACACCTGGCTAATTTTTCTATTTTTTGTAAAAATGGGGTCTCGCCATGTTGCTCAGGCTGATCTCAAACTCCTGGCCTCAAGCAATCGTCCTGCCTTGGCCTCCCCAAATGCTAGCATTACAAGCGTGAGCCACCATGTCTGGCTATAAAAACATAAAGTTCTTTAGTGTAGAGACTAACTAGAACAAAATAATCCTGAAAAAGGAAGGAAAGTTAAGACTACAGTACACCCTGGATATTTGTGACAGACAACATCCCAAGATAAATATGGAAACAGCATTATTCTATAAGCTACAGATGTCAGAGTCACTAACAAATTCAATGTATTATTTTAAAAGTCATGCCTGAAAACCTTGACTTTCTTCCTATTCATTTTCATTACCAGCATGCATTAGTAGCTGGCTTCATTCTTAAGAAAGATTTTTGTTTCCATAATGACTTTTCCCACTTTGAGAGGTGCAATTGAGTAGAGAACAATTTGTTGCAGCACTGGATGCAGATGCAGATACTGGATGGAGGGCTAGGCCTACTCATTATCAAAGTTAATCATCCATGCATAACAGCTGCTCAGTGTATTATTTACATTTGTACTTCAATATAATCACAAATTAGTACACCTAATGAACTTTTATATTCACCATCCAGTATTTAAAGCTAACAAGTTAAATCCATGAACAAAAACCCAAAACACAGCAAAAAATACACACACACAACCAAGAGTATGTTTATATTTGAAGAATGAATTAATCTACTAATAAATGACAGAACATATACAATAAATCATGATCAAAAATGTATTTCCTAAGAGTGTTTACATTCATACATTCTCATTAGCTCTATGCTTTACCAAAAGCTACATAGGTTTTTTTAAAAAATTTAAACTGCAACTATATATATCACTGTTAGAATCACTATAAATTATTGACTAAAATACTCCTCATCCCAATGGAGAGAATGGGGGAAAAAAAAACATGAAAAGTTGGGAGGCATTTTGAAGGTGATACTGCTTGACATTTAGATTACAAATGTTGAGAAAGCTAAGATCATAACTTGGAATTTAAAAAAAAAAAATGGTGAAATGAAACATTAGTTATTTGGGGAGCTTTTATAAACTTCATGCACTCCCCCCCCAATCTCCACTGACGCTCCTAGCTGAGAACCATCCTTTCAGATTTCAGGGAAAAGGAGTATGTCACCAAAGATATACCATTCTTAGGGGTGTGATTCATATTGTATGTATATGTTATTAAACTATTACAGCCCCTGGAGTTTGAAATGGACATTGTAACTCTAAAACAACAACAAAACAAAATATAAAAGTTGGAACCTGCTTTCAAAAATAATTAACTCACTTTTTGTGAAGGAACTCTCCAGCTGCCACAGCAACAGGGCGATGTGCCGAGTACACCAAGTGGTAAACATTTTCACAGTCTTCGTTGGAAAGAGCTTCTTCGCTTCCACTGAAAAATTCAGAAGGTAACACGTGAACCACAGCAAATGTTTATTTTCAGTTCTACCTTTACATAAACTTTGTAAAGTGCCTTATAAAAGCTCAAAGCTCCTACTTCTCTCTCTCTTTTTTTTTTTTTTGTAAGAGATGGGGTCTCACTCTGTCACCCACGCTGGAGTGCAGTGGAGAGATCATAGCTCACTGCAGCCTTGATCTCCAGGGCTCAAGCAATCGTCTCACCTCAGCCTCCCAAGTAGCTAGGACTACAGGCATGTGCCAGAACACACAGCTTTTTATCTTACTTTGAAAGTAATTTTTCCCTTTAACTATAAAAGATAATCATTATATAAAACTCAAAAAACACAGGTAAAACAAGAAAATAAAATGCCCACAATTCTTCTACAGCTTAATAAAATCTGATACATGTCGGTAGAACAACATACTACTGAACTATCTATAATTAAACTGGAAACTATAAAGGTAATGAAAATATTTATCATTAATACTACATGTTCAAATTTTTAGGACACAAAGTAGTACTTAAAGATATATTTATTTCTTTAAATATGATTATTAGAAAACAAAAAGCAAATAAGCCACAAGAAACTAGTTCTTTGGAAATAGTAAGACAGACAAACCCCTGACATAACTTATGAAGAAAGAGTATACAAATAAAATAGAAAATCAAAAAGAGGAATTAACAAAAGAAATAAAAATATCATGAACTACATAATTTTAAAACTGTGATACAAATGATATACTAAAGAAAGTTTACATAAAAGTCAAAATTAGCAAAAAAAAATAAAAAAATAAAAAAACCAAATAAAACCTAACTTAGATAGACAATCATGGAAGAAACAGAAATGATAAAGAATTCTCCCACAAAAAGAAACTAAAAACTGACATGGCTTTTACAAGAGAATTCCCCCATAGTTTCAAGTAAGAATTAATCTCTGTCACAGACAATTTGTTTTGGAACAGAAAAAAGGCAAGAAACTATTGAAGTTATTTGACAGACGGAATATAACCTTGATTTTGAAGCTGGATAAGCAGCAGAAGAAAATTATGTCAAATTTACTCATAAACACAAATGTAAAAATCCTAAATATTAAATGTAATATTATATTTAAACAAAACAAAATATATTATGTTCAAAAATGATTTATTCTAGAAATATAAGAATGATTTACCATTAGACAAATCTATTAATTTAATTCAAGCTCCTTAATGGATGAAAGAAAAATCTTAGAAAACTCAGGAGATACAAAGGAACTTGTATCATATATTAAAACACCTATCACAGAAATCACAGAAACAAAGAACCTTTAATGTCTTTCTAGAACAAGAACAAAAATATCTGCTATCAGGGACACTGTTAGAGTGCTAAAGGTCCCTGGCTATGCATTTAGACAACAAAATGAAACACAAATTATAAGGTTAAAAAGAAAGAGACAGAATTGAAATTTTACAGATGATATAATAATCTATACAGTAAAACCAAAGGAATCAACAAACCATTAGAAAGCATGCTAAAACTCAGAATGAGATTTCAAATAGGGTCCACATATAAGATGAGCATGAAAACTAAAGGTTTACTGACTCAGCAGTAACCAAGTAGAAAATATTATACCAAATACTAATCATATAACAAAAATATTATAAAGCATTTATGAATTAATCTACTAAATAGTACACAAGACCTCTACGAAAAAATTTAAACCCTTTATGAAAAGACCTGATGATATTTAAATAAAGAAATGCAGCTGGGCAGGATGGAGCTCTCCTATAGTCCCAGCTTCTTGGAATAATAAGGTGGGATGCAGGAGTTTGAGGCTTTAGTGTGCCATGACTGTGCCTGTGAATAGCCTTTGCACTCCATCCTGGGCAACATAATGAAAACCTACCTTTTGAAAGAAAGGAAAAAAAGAAGAAAGGAAAGGAAAGAAGGAAGGAAGGAGAGGAGAAGGGAGGGAGAGAAGAGAGGGGAGGGAGTGAAGGGAGGAAGAAAGGGAAGGAAGAAAGATCGAGCGTTTTCATACATAAAGCATATAATAAAGAACTTTATTCTCTCCTAAATTTACCATAAAATCCAATGCAATTCTAATATTCAAAATCCCAGGCAAAGTTTTTGAGGCACTTAACAAGTACATTTTAAAAATTCATATGAAACAAAAAAACCCACAAGTAGCTAAGTGGATTTTAAAAAGGAAAATAGGAGAAGCACCCAATATTTAGAACATATATTATAAAGCCACAATAATAAAGAGCATGGTACTAGAGCAGAAAGGTAAAATGAGGTAAAAAAGAAAAAAAAAACAATAGTAGATCCCCATTAGATATCTAGTTCATGATAGATGTGACATCATAACATAGGGAAAGGAGAATTTGTAATGACTTTGCTAGGACCCACATTCTCTCACACAGATTCTTTCTAGTTTTTTGTCAAATCCATATAAGCCATGACATTACCATTTTTAAATCTCTACCATATTAATGAGACAATTTAACTGCCTTATTTCCTTTCTCTTACTTCTATTGCATTGCAGGAAAGCCTATTGAAAAACCTATCCCTTGGAGGGTTTTTCCTTTTGAAGGCTTCTTTTTGAATTTTGGTTTTGTTTTAAATAAAAAGATATGCTAATTCACTGATATTTTCTCTAGACTGCATAAAAGAATTTTTATACCGGGGAAACAGACAATAGTCAAAGTAAAAAAACAAAGAGAAAAACAAAAAATACTTTGTCTTAAACCTAATCTTACAACATAAAAATAGAACGTAAAGTGATAAAATATATATAATGGTTAATATATATGAAGGGCATTAATAATGCTGGGAAAAAGGCATTACAATATCAACAGATTAAATTATTAACAGATATTATACTTACTGAAGTATCAGAGTAACCAATCGAATAGCTTCCACAGCAACATCATATTCTTTATCAAGTGTCATTGATACAATGCGATCCTGAAAATAAAGTTGTAAAACAAACTATGAACAGAAAATAAGTTGGGGCAGGTACCTAAGGTAATGTATTCTGAGACATATATGAAACACTAATGATAGGTTAAATAAAAAGCTTTACTGTTAAAACTATATTATCACAGTCCTACTCACACAAAGGGGGTGTTAGGACAAGTGATTGTAATGTAAAATCTTTATCCTTAACTGGCATTCCCTAACACTGTGACAGGTAAACTTTAACTTACAAAATTAATATATTTATAAAAAGCTGTATATAAAGAAAATTTTATTTCAAGCAGAAGAGCCTTCTTTCAAAGACAATAAATAAGAACTCATGTTGGTAATATCTTTCGTAAAGCAGAGATTAATTCATCTATTTCATATGGGTTTACTTAAAGAATATGAACTAAACACTTGTTACAGTAAAGTCATTTGCTAAACTAGCTGTAACTACCACTTATCAAGTAAAAAATAAAATAAACTCATCATTCTTGATGCTTACCTTGAATCGGTTAGTGAATAGCTCCAATTTGGGGAATAATTCTCTGTTGGTATACAGACTCTGTAGAGCTTTTAGACACTTTAGCCTGACTTCCCCTTGCTTCAGAAATACAAATAAAGACACAACAGGAACGGTCAATTTCATGCCACAAGGGTTAAAACAATTTTTAAGTTTATATGAAGACTAACATAAATTTTAGCTTAACCATTCAACTTACTTCATACTGTAATTCAACATAGGATAGGATTTAGCAATTGTACAGGCTGTGTTGCACTTATATTTAATAAAAATTCACTAAAAACCCCTAATTACTTTAGAATAAGCTTCATCTATCTCAAACATTTATCAACTCTGACTTATCATGCAGTATATCCCATATTATCCCATGGCACTTAGAATTTTTAACCTATGATTATAATTAGAGAAAGGTATGCTCATTTGCTCTTTATGTAATTACTGAATAATCCCGCAGAAAAACTTAATTTCATATTAAAGGATCATCATTTATTCATGCAACAAATATTTACTGGATGCCATTTACATTCCAAGGAGAGTAGTTAGGAAAACAGAAATAGCAGAGTCTTTAAAATAGAGGCAAAACAATAAATTGAAGAGTCCTTAGGGTGCTATTTATTAGTGGAGTATCTTTAAGTCATTAACTTGGAGTAGAGGATGTTGGTGTTCAAAGTACACTCAGAATCATCTAGAAATCTAGCCAACTCTCTCAAAGGCTTCAAAGGAAACTTAAGTTTCTATCCCCCAAAAGAAGCAATGTATAAACTTCTAAGTTCTGGAATCAGACAAAACTAGATTTTCTTTCCAGTTCTACATAGTTTATTAGCTACATGTAAGATGGAAAGTATATTAATCACTCTGATACTCAGGTTTCTCACTTATAAAATTGTTGTAGGGATTAGATGCAGAGGTATGCCAGTAAAAGTTTTAACAATCAGCTCTGAGGAATTGGCCCTGAATTGCTGCATTTGCAGATTTCTGCAATGTAAATTGTCCCTTCATGGCTAATATCAAACTACCAATGATATGTCACTGAACTCGTTTATGAAGAGATATACATAACCACTCTATTGCAAGCTGATTCAAGCCAGCTCTAGCACACCATGAGATGTACTATGAGATGGTATGGTGTTTGCTGGTAAGTCTCTAGCACATAGGAAGAACCTGAGGTACATATGGCAGATGCTATTGATGCCCCACACAGATTCCCTTTACTGGGTAATTCTTCAGCCTCTGCCTGTGTTGACTGCGACTGGTTCATATTTGCACCTTTCTCTGAAGAACTCACCATGGTTAACAAGAACCATCTAGAACACAGACCCCTAGGAGGTTATACTCCACTTTTCCTCTCCTATTCACTCTCTTCCCCTCTGTCAGGCTGAGGCCCATAGCCAGTGTAGAATGATAGAAGGGTAACACAGCCCAACCTCCTTGTGTCTGGACAGGATAACCTCAGAGGTGCAGCTTACTCTCCAAAGCTCCTTGTGAGATCAGTCTGAGACTAGACTTCTCCTGAAACCACATTTTTGTTAGTCTGTTTCCTGTTTTATCAAATTTTCTCACTTTCTTACATTGCTAATCCTGAGATTACAAACCTCAATCTATCACTAGCACAAAAATCCCTGACTCAGCCTTGGCATCTAAGGAATGTGACTTAAGACATCTGGTGCCAAGAGTGGTCCTAGGAGGCAGACTTCAACGAGATTCTGGGGGTGGATTACTTGAAGGCTGGATTGCTAGGAGGAAGGACCCAGGGGTGATAGGTGAAGTATTGATAGCTCCTGACATAGAATAGCAGTGTATAGGATTTTCACCTGTGGGTGAAAGTAGACGTGCATTAGCTTGCACAACATTGCTACATTTGAGGGAGCAGGGTGAATGGTAACTAAAAAACTGTGGAATCGAGTGGCTATTGCTAAGTGTCACCGAGATGCTAACGAGAAAATGATAGGCTCAGGCTATTTAATCACCAGTTCATTAGCAAGTGTTGCCTCTTTGGTCACATTTAAAGAGACCCTTATCTCCTGCAGATAGAGAACTGTTTATACTGAAGACCAGGCCCAGTACTCAATTGTAAGAGTGGCAGAGTTTAAGAGACTCTGCAACTCAGGCAAGTTTCCTATGCCAAAATCAGGGTCATGATAGAAGAGAAGTCTATAGGATATCTGGGTAGATGAAGCTGAGAATCTTGAACTACTAGTTTACTCTCAATTTGTGGGTCTGAAAATATGAATCATACTGCCTTGTTAGGGCTAGCATGTTTCCTGCCAACCCTACCCTTTGCTAAAAGACTACACAGAAATCTCAAATGCAGCAGGTGCCCTAAGGATAATGCTAGTAGCCTTCCTCATGATATACACAGATCTCCCCTCCTGATCTCTAGATAAAGGTCAAACCTCAGCATAAACCACATGGAGAATTTGGTTCCTAGTAGCAGTAGAGATGTGAAGATCCCAGAATAGCAGACATAAGGTAGCATCACCTGACCGGCAGACGCAAGAGGTGGGAGATAATAATAATAATGGGCAACAAGGTTAAAGGGCAGCCATGGGGATTTACGGAATTGGCTCACAGGATATGGCATTCCAGGAGGCAAGATATGTAAAGCAAATACAAATATTAATATTATGTAATATATATAACGAAAAGAGATGAACAACGGATGAGCAAAAGGCTGAGGACAGTTGTTCCAATGTACAGTCACAATCCCAAAACTAAGACAGCATAACTGACTTGTCTCCAACTGTAGACGTGAAACTAATGCCAAGAAAGATGAAATTACCTCATCTAAATCCACACAGTAAAGACAGGTAGAGCAAGGACATGAATTGAGTTTTATCTTCACTTTGTCCAGTGATGTTTACTGATCAACCACCTCTCCTCACAAGCCTTGGTTCTTCACCTATAATGTACCCTTGCCTACACTACAGGAACTTAACAATTAAATAAGGTGTTATCCATGAAAGCATTTTAGAAAACTGTAAAATATATTATAATTACAATGAAAACTCCAATTGCCCTTTTGGTAGCTGTTCTACTCTGGGGCTCTACTATACTCTGAAGCAATTTTTATTACAGTACCTAAGTGCTTTATTGTTTCCACATTACGAAAAGCCTTGCTCAAACCTAAAGGCTGTTTCACACAGTGTCTAAGGCGTATTAGCTGATCAATGAACATTTGAGTGAATAACTATATAAACTTTTTTTAATATTAAAAATATTTTTAAATTGAGACAGGGTATGACTCTGTTTCCTGGGTTAGAGTACAGTGGTATGATCATAGCTCACTGCAACCTCAAACTCCTTGGCTCAAATGATCCTCCTGCCTCAGCCTCCTGAGCAGCTGGGACTCCAGGCATACACCACCACTCCTGGTTGATTTTTCTATTTTTTGTAGAGGTGGGGTCTCATTCTTGCTCAGGTTGGTCTTGGCCTTCTGACCTCAAGCAATGCTCCCCTCGTCCCCCGGCCTTCCAGAGTGTTAAGATTACAGGCATGAGTCCCTGCTCCCAGCCAAATGCTAACTTATTAACATGCACATGTACATTATGAAGACTTAGATGAGAATAAGGTGAAAGAGTTAAAATGAACCAAATTTAGAAGGGTGTCAAAAAGTGGGTGTGTTTTTATGTGGTGGGATGAAGGAAGTAGAGAGAAGGAATAGTGTTGAGAGGCACAGAGTTATATAGATTTTTGGTGAATTTAAGAAAAATAGAGTATGGGATGAGTCAACACAAAGAGGAAGAAATGGGGTGGGGTAACTAAAAACAGATCCT
This sequence comes from Propithecus perrieri, assembly GCA_963574695.1. Classification (NCBI taxonomy): domain Eukaryota; kingdom Metazoa; phylum Chordata; class Mammalia; order Primates; family Indriidae; genus Propithecus; species Propithecus perrieri. Next base: position 15,198 of record CAUYRB010041720.1, read on the forward strand.
GTGAAAGCACCACAAAGATTTTGATATGGGGAACCAAGCATATGCAAGAAAGTATAAGAAGAATTGTGCAAACAAGGTAAAAGCAAAAGCAGTATGGAACAGAGTTGATGAACTTCAATGACCACAGAAAGGCAATCTGGTGTCATGAATATAAATCCCAAAAGAAATTAAGATATTTAGCTCAGAACACAGAGACTACCATTGCTGCATTTAAATTAGGCCTAGTCTGTATCACCCTGAAGAACAGAATTAAAACCAGTGGGTAGAGAACTTAGAGAACAACCACTTTAGTTGTTAGAGTTTATCTTCCTATTGCCCAAAACTTATAACTTATATTTTTAAAAAGCATTTATTTTATTTCTGAAGGTAGACTAGGTTATAACCTCTAAAATTCTAAAATAAAAGACATAAGTTAAAATTCTAAAATCAGTTCATTTTCAGTTCATTCAGTTTTATCAGTTCATTTGAAAGAGGCAAAGAATGAGTCTGAAGGCAGAGGTCATAGCCTATAGAGAGGGTGGTTCCAACTAGACAACTAAAATAAGAGAAGGCAAATGACTATAGTTCTAAGACAAAAAAAAAGGTACAAAAAGATTATAATGGGAATGACCAAAAAAAAAGTTTAGAAGAGATTATTTAATATACCCTTTTCTGAATAAAGTTATTAGAGTTAAGAGAGGTTCATAATATCATTTCACTGAATACAGTACTTATGATTTTATCAACTATGTACAAGGGAAACCTATCTCTGCCTTTATCTAGAAAGAGGATTTTTACAATTTAGTGGTATTTTTTTATTTATGATTGTTTGTGTTTTGGTAAGCCACATCAAATCAGTGTTTTTCCCAGAATTTAAGGTCATACATGAAGTTCTGTTAAAACTGGTAACTGTTATATAAATTCAGAAGACTATTCTATTAAGCAATGGGGGAAAAACTGGGATGGCAGTGGTAGAGAATAAAAACATAGGATTTTAAATTCATGCCTACTAAAAAGATTATCTTGTTGAATTTAGGAGTGTGTGTGTGTGTGTGTGTGTGTGTGTGTGCAAGACGGTGCACTGTATAATTCTATATTCTTTCACACTATAATCAAATCTAATTGGATCAACCTGAGATGTGGCTTAGATGCAAAAATCCCAATTCTCTACATGAGGATCAGACAAATCCTGATGGAATCTGGCTTCAGAGTTATCACTGTAGAGAAAAGAACATGAATTGGTAGGGAAGATAGATACTCAAAAAAATTAACTATATACTAATAGGATTCTCCTTAAAATGAGGTTGGGTGGAGAAGAATCTCTTTTTATCAACAACTAAACATTGATAATTGCATAGTTGAGCAACCAACTATAGTGATGCTCTCCCTACACTCTGACCTCTTATAGCAAAACTGGCCTGTACAAAAAAAAAAAAAAAAAAAAAAAAAAAAAAAAAATCCAAGTCCGAACACACACACACACAAAAAAAAGGCCTATAAAATTCCCTTGGGACTTTTAATTATAATTTATGTAATTTTGTGGTTTTCAAAACTTTCATAAAACTTAGCATAATTCTATATAAAAAGTAAAAGCTATACATGCTGACAGTAGTGATAAGATAGAAAATGAGTCTTAAAACACTACTAAAGTTGTCTTTAAAATCTAACAATATAATTGCATTAAAAATATGCTTTCTAATAGCTATGATACCTTTTTTTCCCCTAAGAGATAGGGTCTTACTCTGTTATCCAGGCTGGAGTATAGTGGCGTGTTCATAGCTTACTGCAGCCTCAAACTCCTGAGCTCAAGTTATCCTCTTTGCTTCAGCCTCCCAAGGGAGCTAGGACTATAGGCGTATGCCACCATGCCCAGCTCATTGTTCTTCTTTCTTTCTTTTTTTTTTTTTTAAAGACAGGGTCTTGCTGTGTTGCCCAGGCTGGTTTTGAACTCCTGGCCTCAAGCAGTCGTCCCACCTTGGCCTCCCTGAGTGCTGGGATTACAGGTGTGAGCCACTACGCCAGGCCAGCTATGATACTTCAAATAGTTCAAACGGAATATAACAATTTAAAATAAATTGTTATCAGATCTCTACATTTAGGAACATCTGGCAGTTCAAGTTAAAGAATATCAGGTCATTTTACATAAAAAATTCCAATAATTTATCACTCCTACCCTTGGTTATGGTGAAGATTACTTATTTAGTACTTGATGTGGGATTCCTTTTAAGGTCAAAGCCTTTTCTAAGAGGTTAGAGGTTTAAAATGTTTTCAGATCCAATATTCTAGAATAGAACAAATATATTCAACTCTGATAAAACACCCTAGTGTGATATGACCACAGAAAATTCAAAGCAAGAAAGCTTATTTAGATTTTATATCTTAAGAGAAATAATCTCCTTCAATTCAAAACTAGAAAAAGAATATAACTATCTTCTTAGGACACTATATTTTCTTAAATCCTTAAGATATACCAGGTTGTTAATCTTCAAGACAGCATTGTAACCAAATAAGACAGGGTCTTCACACACGGGCCAATGTCTAAAGCTTCATCACAGTCATTAAGTAAATAGTTATTCAGTTGCATCATCTTTAATATCTATATTATTACAATTCTTGAAAAATCAACTATTCGTTTTGATTTCTAGTATTCCAATATTGAGACAAGCATATTTTCCATCAGAGTTACTTAGAACAGGGTAACTTACCCTGTCATGAAGAGTCCAGCCAACATATTTTAGGTAACTGTCATTTAGGAAGGCATCACTATACATTTTCATCCATACTCCAATTTCTTCAATACAAATGGCTCTAATCTCAGCAATAGCATCACTAGAAGAGAAGGGGAAAAAAAAAAAGACAAATCTTTGATTAATATACAAAGGTAGAATGTATTCATACTCGCTTTCAACAAGCAAAATGTTATTTCTAATGCTATATTTGTATGTGCATTCTCAAAGTCCTCCAACATGAATGAATACCTTCTGTTTTTTATGTCTTCTATAAAATAAACCTAACAAATATCAAACTGAAAGAAAAGCTTCTCCACAATACCTTATTTGGGCCCAACAGCTCTATTTTTATTAGGCTAAGCAATGACATTTGGAGCTTTCTGAGAGCCTCACAACTATTACCAAGCCAATAAACATGTTAAACCTTCTGAGGACACCAGAGTACCAACATCCAAGTACAGAATAATGTAGAGCTCAAAAACTGTTTCTCCAAAGAACTGTGATATCTTATAAGCTAGCACACATCTAGTGAATTAAAAGAAAAAAAAAAACCACTTTCATCACTAAATAATTTATTTTTTAGGCTGAGGCAAAGGGAAAAATAATCCACCTTAAGTCACAAGGGGAACAATCTTGGTGACTATACTGTCAAGTGGTTGGCAGAACAATCCCAAAAGTCAGGATTCTGGCTCAATGCCTAGATGGCTTTTCACCTCATCCAATATAATCCTCCTGGGATGATTTTCCTACTCTAAGATCTGTGAATTATGAACAAACACAATGTTAATACCTTTACCTTATCTTTCACCATGTTATTAGCCCTACCTTTAAGAAAAACATGTGAAGTATAATATGATAAATCCTAAATTTTTTTCTAGATCAACTTTCAAGGCTTTTGATTTACCACACACACATAATTTAAAGTTTTAAGTAATTTTAACTTTCCAATTTATAGGCATTGCTTAAGAATAAAAATGTGAGAAACATTTTCTTTCCAAGCCACAGTGCCAATTATGATCGTTAATGTTCCTACATTTTTTGCTAATATCTTTTTCTCATGGAGAGGTTCTATAGCATAGTGGCTAATAAATAATACAGGCTCTGGAGCAAGACATTCTGAGTTTAAATCCTGGTTCTGCTATTTACTAGCTGTGTGACCCGGGCAAGTTATTTCCTTCTTTCTTAGGTTTCCTCCTATCTAAATAGTGATAATAACAGTACCTAGCTCACAGTTACTATGAGGATGAAATTAATTAATACAAGAAAAACACTTAGAATTGTGTCTAGCACCTACTAAACCTTCCATAAATGTTGACTATTCTTTTATTTAAGTTTCATCAATCTAGACATTTATAGACAATACAGTATAAAAAGCAATTCTACTACAAACTTTGAGAAGATTTTCCTAGACCTTTATGATACTGAACATGAATGGCACAAATATCCACCAAAAATTTCAGACATAAAAAGGTAGAGAGGACAACATAACAACTGTGTATCCACGGCTCAGCTAAGAATCTAATATAGTTAAAACTTCCTATATACCTCTTAATGATGCATCTCCTTCCCCAAGAGTAAATGACTATCCTTGATTCAGTGAATATCATTCCTATCTGTATCTTTACGTTTTAACTTCATTTGTATTATTTACATATTTTGAACTTCACATAAACATTATCCTGTAGGTATTCTACAACTTGCTTTTTTCACAAACCATGCTTTATGATTTATGCATACTGATTTACATTATCTTCAATATATTAATTTTAGCTGATGTTCAGTGTTCTTTTCTATGAATATGTTACAAATTACTTATACATTCTCTCATTAATGGACATTTAGGGTTGTTTCCAAGTTTTAGCTTTTATTAACAATGATTCCATGAACATTTTTGTATGTATCTCCTTGTGCACATGTGTGAGAGCTTCCCTAGAGCACTGTTTTGCAAATAGTACATCACTACTCATTAGTATATTATGAAATAAATTTAGTGAGTGGCAACAAATACATAAAAGTATACATGATAGAAAATACCAAAAGGTTCCACAAGTAGCAAGGCAGGGAAGTATTTTTTCTTAAAACTACTGTGGGCCGGGCGCGTTGGCTCACACCTGTAATCCTAGCTCTCTGGGACGCCGAGGCGGGCGGATTGTTTGAGTTCAGGAGTTCGAAACCAGCCTGAGCAAGAGCGAGACCCCGTCTCTACTAAAAATAGAAAGAAATTAATCGGACAACTAAAAATACATAGAAAAAATTAGCCGGGCATGGTGGCGCATGCCTATAGTCCCAGCTACTCAGGAGGCTGAGGCAG
>CAUYRB010041722.1:0-13030 GCA_963574695.1 Propithecus perrieri
TAGTCCCAGCTACCCGGGAGGCTGAGGCAGGAGGATCGCTTGAGCCCAGGAGTTTGAGGTTGCTGTGAGCTAGGCTGACGCCACGGCACTCTAGCCCGGGCAACACAGTGAGACTCTGTCTCAAAAAAAAAAAAAAAAAAAAAAAAAAGCATATCAAGGTATCCCTAATCACCAAATGGAAGCTTTTAAAAAAAAAAAAAACTTGACTTTGTTACACTGTTTTGTTTAATAATTTGTGTTGCCAAAATATTGCTTTCATTATGTATTACTGTAAAGGTTCTCCAAGTTTAATTTAGAGCTGATTTTTTAAGATATTATTGAGAAATATTTTTATAAGCCAATAAATTAATTTATAAAATCATGTTACCTGTGTTATTATGTGCTTTTATTATAGAGGAAACTCAAAAGTTGGTTGTTCATATTTGAAACATCAGCTCTACCAAAGCTGAATTTAAGTTGACATTTTATGAGAAAATTATACCTAAAGCTATTTCATTTTGCTCAGGCCAAAGTAGATGCTCATAAATTTGTTAAAACTCATTATTTGTTCAATAAATAAATGATCAAACAAAAAATCCATTTAAAAAAAGAAAATGTAACTATATTTATCAGTATTATTACAAACAGAAATAATTGAAGACAAAATTTAATTTCTAATTTATAGATTCCTATATTGTTTTGTATTGAGCATTTATTACTTTTATTTTTAAAAACTCCATTAAAAGTTAAGATATAGAACTAGGGGAAAAAGATAAAAGTGTAAGTACTTAAAGTGAAATAATTACATGGCTTCTGTAAAGTTAAGAATTAATTGACTTCACATTAGAGCCAAATTTTCTACATGTTATAATAATATAATTCATATAAAAATATTAGAAAGATATATTAATATATATAAATCTTCCAGTTGTATTATGGGTACATATAACTTATTGTTTTTCTTTTCTGTGTCAATGTGGGTTATTTTTTTCTTGTTTTATTAAGTATTCTGTAATGTTATATAACTTTCAAATTTTGGGGTTATGTTTTACTCTTTGTCTTAACTTACTCGGAACTTCTCCGGTGACATCAAAAGACTTGTTACTGGACCAGCTTCCAAAAAGAATTTATGCAGAATTTCTTCAGTAAAGATATCCCACCAGATGACACATGAGTCTTGATCCCCAGACACCATCCAACTTTGGTCTAATTTTGAAGAGAGACCATGTGGATAAAGTAATGAAGTAACACTTTGGTGATGTCCTTTAAGAACTTTGTGAGGGGAGGAATCTGAAAAACAACCAAACACCAAATACTACAAAAGTTATTTTTGTTCAGGAAATAGTTCTAAGATTTTCTCTCATAAATTTTTAACATGAGGAAATTGCATATAATGCACTTGGCTAAGAAAATTAGTGAACAACCCTTAGACCATCTCAAAAGGCAAGTGCCTCATCAGAAGCCAGACTATGCTTTTGAGGAAGCATAGAAGTTGGTTGTTTATAGTCTATTAATTCTTTAAGGATATTAGTAAGTTACCAATTCCGGTGCCATGAAATAATAAACACTGTTCTAAAAGAACAAACAATTTACACATTTTGCCTCCACAAATTATCTAGCTCTACCCCTTTGCTTTACAGATAAAGCATGTGAGGCTCAGAGAGGTTAAGTGATGTGCATCCAAGTGTAAAAAGGCAAACTATAATGTTCAAGAGCGTAGCTGCTTTTTTTTTTTCCTGAGTCTATCACTTACTAGAGGTGTCACCATGGACAAGTTCCCTTTTCCCTCTAAACCACAGATGTTGCATCTAAAAATTTGGGATAATAACAGTCCTTACTTCAGACGCAACTATTGTGTGAAATAAATAAGAAAATGTCTGTACTTCTTAGCACTCTGCATGGCATTGGGTAGGCACGCATGCACCTCAAGTCACAGCTGTGCTAGAACACAGGACTACTGGCACATTACTCTTCCCACGCACCACACTGCTTCTTCCTTCATTATTAGCTATACTCCCCAAAACTGGAGAGGACCATAAGCCACAAACTCTCTTTGTTCAGATTGAAGTTAAATCCCAAAGAATCATTATTATATTTTAGATACTTCTATTCCATCAGGCACATCCTTATTTTATCTCTCCTAACAAACTACGATGAATGTTAACTCGGATGCTACGAGTCAAATGTATTTTTCTGCTTGTTTTGTGGATACTGGGAAAAATTAGCCTAGATAAAAAAAAATGCTATGTCTTAGCCTTTTCACTAACTTTTAACAGCAGCCATTTAGCTGTATGCCAGTACATTATTTCTCAGTTCATTGCTATTTAGTCCCTACTTCAGTTAATCACTGAAGCACAAGTCAGTAACTTTTACTAAGTAGCCAAAGTAAGCTGAGAACAATAGAAGGCAATGTACGATTTTTTTAAAAAAATGAAATTTTAGTCTTTACTCTTAAGGACCTTATACTCTAATAACAGTAGCATTCATATAATTTTTAAAAATGATATACAAATTTTTTAATCCTAAAACCCCAGTTACCCCCATTCCCTTACATAAGATGATTTACTGTATAATAATCTTTATTTAATAGATATTTGTTGTTGTAATGCACAAAGATATATAAGAACACATATCCATTTCAATAACAAAGAAATCAAAATTAAAACAGGAAGATATCATTTATCTCCTGGTCAGCAAAGATTTTTAAAATAGCACACGAAGTTGGCAAAGTTTTGTGAGAAAAGACATTTTCATAGGCTATTTAGGGGAAATGCATGAATATTGATGAAAGTTCTTTACAGAAGATTTTAGATATATTTTCAAAATTGAAAACACAAATGTTGATCCAGTAATTCTACTCCTGGAAATTATTACTACAGCTATACCCACATATATGTACAAAGATAATCAATTCTACATTGCCCATAGTAGCTAAAGAGTAGAAAACCTAAATACCAATTAATAGTAGATATTTTAAAAATAAAATTTAATTATTATTAATAATTTGAAATGAGCTCATAAAGAATGATCTCTGAGATATTTTATTAAGATTTGTTTAAGGACACTTTAGTGAAGTGTGTATAGTATGCTTCTATTTGTGCAATATAATTAAAAGAATGTACACTGCTATGCTGGTATGTGCTTGTATATACACAGAAAATTTCAAGAAGGGTATAAAGAAACTATTACTAGCAGTCGACTTTGGTGAAGGTAAATGGAAGATCAAGTAAGGAGAGAAACTTATTTCTCTTTGTGTTAATAAAACCTTCTGCTTGAGTTTTTAAAAAACCTATACGTATGTTTTACTTTAACATTAAACTATGTACAAATTTATCAGCAAATGCCAGCTAAATATTTAGGCCTCCAAGTCTTCTTTAGTGCAGCTTGTCAAAATTGCAGCTTAGATAAATTAAATAAATAGGATCAAATAAAGTTCAATGACCTTTTAATAAAGAACCGCCTTCTAGAAGTCCTGCTTTGGCAGCATTCAAAGCCTGCGTGATGATAATTGTCCCATCTTCACAGCCACAGATTAGTTTATCAAGACTTGGAACATACTCTGATGAAGTGACTACCACAGTTCCGGCCCCATCTTTAAACCCGGAAAAATGGTCAATAATACTTTGTGACGTGGTATGATGCTTATCGAAATTATCTTGAAGAGTCCAGGTGGTAGTTATTGGTATTTCTAAAAGGAAAACACACAAAGAAGGAAAACTTGGTTTATCGACTCATCATAGATGTGAAAAACATTATCAAGGCGCCCTCCCCTCAAAACTATGAATATGGTGTAACAGCCTGTCCCACATTCATCCCTTGTTATGTTTAATTGATGTTAATTTGAATTACATTGATTTTATTGTTGTGTAAGATCTATAAGCTTCCTGTTTACATCTGCTTTTATGTTGGCACCTAATACGTAGTGGTACAGAGAAAATTTTTCTCATTTGTAGCCCCATGTTACTTAGAAAAACACTGAGTTAATTACAAAGTAGTTCTCAGAAGACATGTGATTGGATATGGAAACTGTCTTACCTCTAGGAGAACCATCAAACTTGGATACGGGAACATCAGGGATGTGCCACAAAGTAATTCTTCCTGAGACTTCTCCAGAGAAAAGTACCTTATAAAAAGGCTCTTTCCTTTCATTGATGTATCCCATCACAAAGGCACAGCTCTGCTCCAAAACAAAAAGTAAACCTTTATGTTAACAATATTCTAACTATAGAAAGATGGCCACTGTTTTTAAATGGAGGAACAAGACTGACGAGCAGAATTAAATCTTTTCAACTGATTTCCCACTGTTGCAAACTTTTCAAGTAAATTAAATGAAATAATCTAGGATTTAGGATGAAAAAAGTCTTTATAAAACAAGAAATAAAGTCATCAGCTAGACTTCAGAGTGCTAACAAGAGTATATAACATTTGCTGACCATGTTATACGTATGTATAACCCAAGGATGCAGAAAGCAATAATTCTGACTCACAAGCCCATGTCTTGAGGATAATACTGTCCACTAGGGAGGCCTGATTTCATTACATTCCTTTCAGTTCCAACTAGCAGTTCAAATAGCAAACACGAAAATTTGTATGGTGATTTTGTGTTATTAATATGCTTTCTACTTTCTGTTAACCATTTTTCAGATTTAACATACTTGATTTCAAATTTCCCAAGTAGCTACAAAGAAAAATGACTCCTTAATTTACTATACACATATATATAATGTATTATACATTATACATGCTACTATATATTTTATATACACATAATTTATGATTTAGCTAATGCATAGTATGAACATCAGGTATCAGTGCTCTTAAAGACATGCTTTCGCTAGTAAATGCATCTAGACTCTCCCTAGTACCTTAGGGCAGGGTAGCTGTTCTTTAGGCAGGCTTGTATATACAGATTATGCACAACAGATCAAAATGATTGTGATTGCAAAAATCCCTTTTGATATACAAATAAAAGACATCCAGAAAAGAAAGCCAACTGCTGGTGCTAGAATTAAAGAAGTCTAGGAAAGTGACAGTTCCTAGTTCAGAAAATACATACGTTAAGGTCCAGATTTAGATGTATTAGTGGAAAAATTCTATAATATATTTTCTGAGAATATTAAAGGCCAAAATATTGCTATACTTAATCCTTACAACAAAACTGTGAAGTAAGTAAATACTGTTATTATCCCTTTTATAGATATAAGGAAACTAAGACACAGAAAATAAGAAACAAATCCAAGGTCATACAACCAAGATATTTACAATTTTCTACAGTCTCAAGAAATCAGAGCATCACAGAAAACAGTTGCAATGAAGTCAGTTATCTAAATAAATGTCTCTCTCTCTCTCTCTCTCTCTTTTTTTTTTTTTTTTGGACTCAGAGGACACTTCGGAGTCTTACAGATCTCAAAATCATGATTTTTATAGCTATTAGAAATGATGTTGATAAAATCTGGTTAAATTGGCTACTCAAACTCTCCCAATCTCTTAGGAATCTTAGAACTGATTATTCCAACTCTCTCCTTATTTTGATCTGAAAATGAAGCTCTGAGAGGCTGGTAATTTAGTCAAGTTGGCGGTGGAACATCTCTCCCCAGCTCAGTGCTCTGCCCCTGTGGTTCCCTGTTGCCGTCATCCCCTCTGCCCTCACCTCCCATACTGCCCCCCTCACTTGGCCACACCACCCCTTGAGGCTTCCCAATAATTCCCTCTTTAGTTCTGCTATTTACCTGAGAACCCCTCACAAACCCTTACCATACGAATTCTGATTTTCCATCACAGTGCCCAGCACCCATCACAGGAAGTACTCATCCTCCAGGAGGCAATAAAATACAGTCATTAAGAGTGAAATCTCCAGGGCTGACTGCTGGAATCCAAATCCTGGTTTTCCCACATATTAGCTCTATTAAAAGAGCAAGTTACTTAATTTAGGCGATTTACCTCACCTCTGTATGGGACTGTTGTGCAGATAGATTAATGAGTAGGTAAAGGTGCTTAAAATGGTGCCTGGCATTTAGTCCCTATTCAATTAATATAACTATTCTTAACTCACTCTAAAAACCCATTTCCAAACTCTAGGGCTAAGCCACCTGGGTTCAAAGCCTGGGAGTTGACGTCTCTGAACATCAGTTTGAAATTGAGGTCTTGGTGGCAACTGAAGTAAATGAGGTGGTGTGTGTGTTTGCCAATAATAAGCATTCAATAAAAGTTATCTATCTATCTATCATTATTGTCATGACTCTTACATCATGCACCCAAATTCCTTATTTACAACCCACAGACTTTCTCTCCCAGCTACTCCCACCTCAGCATGGCAGCCTTACTCCTCAGTGGGAGCTCTGGGAAGACCAGTTCCTCATCTCAACAGCCAGAAGCCCTGCCACAGGCCTCAGCAATTACCAGCTGTGATTTGAGGCCAGGGAGATCCTCAGATAGCTACGGGAAGGAAAGTTGAGTCCCCATTCTTATTCTTACAACTCCATCAGCAGATATGTTCACAGGTATTACAAATGGTAACTCTGAGAACATGTTCCTGTTAAACCTCGAGAATAAATTCTATGGTATCACTCCAAAAATTGAGTCAAGCCACTACTACATGTTTATAGGGGTGCCCTTTTCACAGCACACTGTATCTATCAAATTCATCCCCACACCCTACCACCATGTCTTCATTATCTCCTAACTGCAAGAGAGACTAAGAACTCTTACATTTGGTGAATGCTGGTGATGTTTGAAAAATGGGGAAAATGTCTGACTTTATTTTATTCCTTGGATAAAGGGTAAGTAAGAGTCTAAGGATGGATAGAGCAGCTTTTTTTTTTTCCAGTTTCAAATTAGTCTAATCATATTTCACTGGTTTCTAGGCACTTCCTACTTCTACTATACAGAAACAACTGTGGTTGTCTAAATAAGAATTATTGGAAGAAGACATATAAGTTTATGTCTTCATATTTTGAGAAACAAAGCAAGGAAACTTCACATAAGATTAGTACTTTTTAGGGTATTTTTTTAAATTGTTATACTTTGTCCTCGTGGTTATGTATAGCATTGGTATTTGCAGTAACTAGAAGCTCCTAGTTACTCATTTAGGACAAGATTTATATTATATTACTATTTGGCTTTAAGGGCAAACTGTGTTTTTTTTAAAAATGCAGTCTGAAGCTAACAGAAAGGAAAAAGCACATCCTTCAAAAAATAACTAAATATGCCTTTCTGAGTAAGCCACAATACTGCTTTGTGATCAACAGCAAAACAAGGCCCTACTGTTGCCCACAAATAATTTTAGAAACAACTCTTCACACATGCCATAATTCTAAAGTTTGCCAATGCCCCAGTGGCATTTGGGCTTCTAATTTTTGGCTGACAGCTTCTTAATCAAGTTTTTGCAATAAAATCTCACAGATACGTTAAAGAGAGAATCACTGAACTATAGGATTACCACCAGCTATGCTCTCTAATTAAGCAAACCATCATTCTGTACAAAGTAGCATGCTTCCTTGTTTGACACATCAATAATTCAAAACTCTTACAGTCTCCATGAAATACATTTTTTGATAATTAACCGATAACTAAGTCCAAAGGTTTAAAAAAAAACACTTTGGGTAACTACTGAAATAAAATAACTGCTTAAATTTTCAGGCTTCCTTAGAGTGTCAAAATATAATTCAGTCAAGTAACAAGCTCACAATTATATATTCAACTCTCTACCAGGAATAATTATATCTGTCTTAACAAGAAAATTTATTTATAAATTTCTTGTGAAAAGGATCTCAATATATAATTAAGTAAAAAAAAAAAATCAGGTTATAAACCATTTCATAAAGTTTAACAATTGGAGTAGATACATCAAAATGTTAATGTTTTGTCAAACTATCTATCAAAAGGGTCAGTGAAAAATGTGCATTATGTATGCATATGTTTATATGTATATGTATATATATATATGCACAGAGAGAGAGAAAATAAATGTGGCAAAATCTTAACAATGGGTGAATCTAGGTAAAGTGTATATAAGTGATCATTGTACAATTCTGGCAATTTTTCCAAATATATGAAAATTTTCCAATTAAAATTAGTAAATACATAAGACAAAGCAAAAAATATTCACAGTGAATATTGATTGTGCTGAAATGAGGGATTTTAATTCCTCCTTTGTTTTTTTTTTCAATGTGTATAACTTCCCTACAATACATATGTATTGTTTAGTTACAAACTTAAAGTACAGACTTAAAAATAATACGTTTTAAAGACAAAGTTTTCTTTTCAGGCGCTGCTAACAATTAAACTTGATTTTCTCATTAACAACCCAATGCGATGCTTCGATTCAATTTTTTCAAGCCTGACTCTGTGACAGACAAAGCGGCACTTATCTAAGAAACTGAGTGAAACAGCTTTGAGGCAGTCACTCTTTTCTTGCATTACCTTATTTTCCTGCACGGAAGTAGAGCACAGTAAATGAGCATAAATGGTCTCTTTAAGCACTCTTCCATCAGCAGGATATATGCTTTTTGAAAGCCCACTGCGTGGCAAAAATAAAAAGCAAAGTTTAGAACTTCAGAGTTCTTTATTCGTTTTTTTCCCCCCTCCCACTTTCAAAAGCCGGATGGTACCATTCAAGTTTCTAAACTCTAGTTCGAAATTGTTGGGTTAATAATTACAAGTGACTTTTTGAAAACCCAGCACCAGCTGTACAAGTTATACATGGCTAATCTCATTCCTTCATCCCCTGCTGTTTTGTACAAAGGCTGAAGCCCACCAAGCCCAGAGTAAATCTTCTAGTGCCAAAGTTGTTTTGTTCTGGTTTTTGATCATGGGCAGCATGCAGGGATTTTTCCATAATAAACCTCCAAAGTTCATTTTCTACCTGAATGTTTTGTATGCTGCTCCCATCTGAGCCCACCTGTTCAGCAGCTGATAGATATAACTGTGACCATCTTCTGTCCAGATGAGGATTCTGTGAGCAGCAATCACCTCTCCACCGGCAAAGAACTGCCCATTTCTACTAACTTCGGTCAGCAGAAGGGAAAAATCACAATAATCATAAACCTAAAACGCAAAGTCGATGCACATTAACAAATGCTTACAGTCTAATCTCCCAATGAAATAAAAGATAAATTATGTTTATCAAGACTGTCTGGATGATAGTAATAATGTAACAACATACTAAGTGCTAATAACAAACCATACTGCACTCATACATCGAGATGATATTTTACTAGCACTGATTTTCTCACATTTATCCCAGGGTAGTTTCAGTGGATAAAGTTTATCTGGTTGTATCATTCCAGAATGTGCTCGTTAAACATAGAAACCAAAAATCTCAAAATTTCTAAATAATTTTATTCTTTCCATATGGGTAGTCCATGTTTAACACTTGAAACTTTATTATAGACAAAAAATTACACAGCAGAAATCTTTTGTCAGACCATATACTTTAAGTCTTTGTTCAAAAATATGTTATCACCATAAAGTAAGACAATATGGTTTTGTCAACTGAGTCAGTTATATGAAACATTAAAGAAGAAAAGGATGCTACAATATCAAATGATGGCAACTTAGCTTTTTATTCTCCCAGGAGATGGCGGTGAATATATTTATAAGAAAAGAATGTATACCACCTAGAAACAAATGCAATGACAAAGCGGAAAAACATCTAAAAATAAGATCAATCTAGGTAGACATAAAGTATTAGTTTTTTATTTAGTTCTACGGGCACCAACTTTCTAAAGTTATTTAGAGATAAATGTTTATTATTATTATGGTTTTTTATTAATAAAATTAGAATATACTACTACACATATGGTATCTTGGGATGCAAAACTGCTGAATGTAAGGAGTTAAAAACTGACAGGTCAGTCATAAAAGACACCTCCTTGCATGCTCTGGTAATATGATTACAGAGAGTTCGTATCATATTAAAATCATATTCTTATCATTGTTTCCCTGAGCAAGAGAAAAGCAAATTACATTTTTACATCACTGGTGTTTATAATGTTATTTTATAATACCTTCCAACATTTAGAAAATACCACCAATAGAAGTCTCTCAGTATATGTGCAAAATCGTATTGTCTGGCAGTTCAAGGACTCGAGAAACTTGGATTCTTTTTCATAGACATCTTGCTTTTCCTTCAAAAGGAAAGAAAATATTTTAGTGCCAGTTCTAGGTAATTTATATACAACCACAAGAAGACCCACTCCCCATACACCTAAAGTAGAGCACATGATTCAAAAATGCAAAGTACCCAAGTTTCCTGTTGAGTGTTTTGAACTAAGAAGTTACTCTGCAATGAAATCTGTGAGCAGAAACTCCACTTGGATTCAAGGACTCATTACATATAATCATTCAACAAACATTCTGTGGGGAGCTATGCTATATGTTGAGAATATAAAAATAAGAATAAGTCACTTTCAGACATGGCAGAAAGATTAAACAAAAAATGTAAAATGATGACTAAAAAAACCCCTGCATATCTTAATTGCTAAAAAAATGAACAAAGTGTTTTGAAAAGATAGAATAGTAGCCAACACAGAACGCATAGAATACTATGTTCTCAATAAGTTTCTGATCATGCTGGTGTGTATTTCTTGAGCTCAGCATGACAACCCAATTCCTAGGCTTCCTCAACCAAGAAATTCCTAAAGAGACCCCAGAGCTCCCTGGGGAACCTAATAACTTTGTCATCAACACAAATATTGTGGCTGTTCTTTTCTCTATCACCACAACTTGCAGCCTGATGCCAGTGAGCAGGTGAATATACTGGATTCCCAGGGGATGTGACCCTGAGTTGTTCATAGTCATCTCCCTACCACCCCTTACACATACCCAGAAGAAAGGGGATCTTCTGCTGTAAGGGACAGAGAGATATTCTGCTATGATTTTTTAAAATTAAAATGTAATCGAAGTGTATGTGTATGTCTATAGACAAAAACATTTGTATATGCATAAAGGAATGATTGAAGGCTACAATCCAACTATACCAATGTTCACTCCTGGAAAGATGGATGGGGAAAGTATATGGATATAAAATTTATACACTTTTATACTATTCGAACTGTGAACAATGAGTGTGTAATATCCTTATCATTTTAAAATTTCAATAAATATGCTTGAAAATAGAGAAAAAACAGTAGAGTCTCCAAGCAAACCTGGATGCTGTTGACAGATGAGGAGAGATCCCATACTTTTAGCTCACCAGCTACTGATACCACCAAGAGAGAATCTTCTGCAAAAAAAACAACAAAGGTCACATAAGCTCACCATTGCGATAACTGGTTGTTGTAAAAATCATTCGTCATCAGGGATTTATGGCTGGAAAGTATTCAGCTTTGGATTTTTTTAATAAATGTTTTACATCATGTTCCAAATTTGTTTTAAAATTTCAAAGTGATTCCTCTGTATAAGAAGACCACCACAACAAGCAGAAACACATTGTAAATCATCATGTTGGTAACATTACATCTTCCTATTTCAGAAATAAGTAAGGAGCCAGCTTCCACTTTCCTGTGTATTTACTCATTAGAGAAACTAAATTCTTCTCAATACTATAGCCAGAAGATATAGCAGGGCAAAATTTCAGGGCAAAAGTCCTGCTAATCCACAAAAAAAAAACAGCTTGTAATTCTTAAAATGTACCAAGAAGAACTGGGTCATAGAAACACAGATTCACTTCTTTCCACTTCATCATAACCTCTTGCTGACTTTCTAATGACTTGAACCACCAGCGTGGGTGTTCTCAGTTTTTCTTGATCTGGCTTACAGAGCTATCCCCACTAACAGGTAAACATAAGGAAGCATTCTTTATAAACTCTTGCTCAGTAACTTCACAGATAATTCAAAGGAGGGTATTTTTGTGTGCAATCTCTTGGTGTTATACAATACCCAATTATTACCTTGAATTCTCATGGAGTGAACAATGCACATGCAGGTGACCCAATCGGGAGACTGAGATGATGTAAAAGTGTGAACAACAGCCAAAGTTTTGGCATCAATTATAAGGACATCTTGATATTCTCCACAGCAAAGAAGCCAACCTTCTCCTGTCATCCGGAATGAGCAGTGGTAATACTGTGTAAATGGAATACAAAGAAAATTTTAATTATCACCAGCAACTAACGTAATTGTGGCTATGCTGAAGACTTCTCTAGATTTTAGTTTAGCATATGTTCAATTAAGGTATTGAACTGAATAGCAGCTAAAATTTTTCTTAGTTCAGTTATTCCACATTCATAAAGTGTTGATTTTGTACTTTAGTCTTATTTGTATCTCATCATTTTTCTGGAGAAAGGGAGATCTTTTGGAAGAAGGAATCTTATTCCAAATCATGGAAAGTTCACAAGTATATTACTTCTGGAGTGCTACTTGCAACTAAACAACAATAACAAAATTGCTACATGTTAAGAAGAAATAAAAATATTCGAAGAGCATTTGAGGATTTCTTGTGCCAAATAAGTTTTGGAAACGACTTTTCTTAAAGTTCAAGCAAAACATTCTACCCTTAACAAGCTCTCTTACTGTGTAGAGTTTTGGTCCCCAAAGAATACAAAGGAGTTTATGAATGTTGAGTCACAACACTTAAAGCAATGCATAAAATATATTAAAAAAACAAAAGAAAACAATGCTGTCTGCACCATTGGAATCACGCAACTACCTTACATATGGAGTCCATCTACTAAAAGCCAAGATCTTCTTTAAATATTGAGACTTAATTACAAAAGTTATGGCTACGCTTATTGCTCTGTTTTCATTTAAAAAAATCAGAAAATTGGCTCAGGCCCATAATCCTAGCACTCTGGGAGGCTGAGGCGGGTGGATCCCTCAAGGTCAGGAGTTTGAGACCAGCCTGAGCAAGAGCGAGACCCCGTCTCTACTAAACAATAGAAAGAAATGATCTGGACAACTAAAAATATATATATATAGAAAAAATTAGCCGGGCATGGTGGCGCATGCCTGTAGTCCCAGCTACTCGGGAGGCTGAGGCAGAAGGATTGCTTGAGCCCAGGAGTTTGAGGTTGCTGTGAGCTAGGATGACGCCATGGCACTCACTCTAGCC
>CAUYRB010041723.1:0-14011 GCA_963574695.1 Propithecus perrieri
AAGCTCAGAATCAAAAACAAAATGATAACTAGTAAAATTCATTGTTGGAAATTAAGAAATATATTTACATAATCTATTGGTCAAAAATAAATCATAATAGATCAGCAATTGTTTAGAACTAAGTGCTAATAAAAATATACACATCAAACTTGTGGGATGCAGTTCAAACAATACAAAGAGGGAAATGGTAATTAATAGTAGAAAAAGAAAGTTTGAAATTTAAGAGCTAAGCATGAATCCCAAGAAGTTAGAGAAAGAACAACAAAATAGGCTGGGCATGTTAGTTCACTCCTGCAATTCTAGCACTCTGGGAGGCAGAGGAGAGAGGATTGTTTGAGCTCAGGAGTTCGAGATCAGCCTGAGCAAGAGCAAGACCCCGTCTCTACAAAAAAATAGAAAAATTAGCCAGGAGTGGTGGTGCTCACCCGTAGTCCTAGCTACTCAGGATGCTGAGGCAGGAGGATTGCTTGAGCCCAGGAGTTTGAGATTGCAGTGAGCTATGATAACACTACTGCACTTTACCCAGGGCGACGGACGGAGATTCTGTCTTAAAAAAAACAAAAAAAAATTTAGCCTGGCACAGTGGTGCGTGCCTGTAGTCCCAGCTACTTGGGAGGATGAGGCAGGAGGATTGCTTGAATCCAGGAAGTTGTAGTGAGCTATGATGACACCACTGCACTCTACCCAGGACAACAGAATGAGACTCTGTCTCAAAAAAAAAAAAAAAGAAAGAAAGAAAGAAAGAAAAACAGACTTAACTTGATGTGCTCTCCTTTGTCAGATTTGACACTAAATAGCTATTTAAAGATTATAACCACTGCTGTTTTAAAGTTTTTCTATTATAGAGAATTTCAAACACACACCAAAGTAGGCAGAATAATATAATGATCTCCCACACACCCATCACCCAGCCCAACAACCATTGATCTACAGCCAACCCATGGTCCCATCCATATTCCCATCCACTTCCCCCATCCAATATTATATTAAAGCAAATTCCAGATCTTATATCATCCATATGTATTTACATATGAATCTTTAAAAGGAATGACTTTTGTAAAATAAAACCAGTTACCAATGTTACATCTAAAACATTCCTTAATATCATCAAATATCCAGTGTTTTAAATTTCCAGCTGTCTCATAACTGTCATAAATGGAGGCTGGGTTTTTTTTAGCATTTTTTAAAAGTCAGAATCTAAATAAGTTCCCCATACAGTGATTGCTTGGTATATCTTATAATTCTCTTTTCACTAATAAGCTCCCCCCATCTTTTTTCCCTTATAATTTATTTGTGGAAGAAACCAAGTTGTTTGGCCCTCAGAGTTTTCCACCGTCTGGATTACGTAGAGATCTCATCCTTGTGGTATAAGTTAACATGTTTCTCTGCCTTCTTGCTTCCTTTAGATGGCTTTAAAGGCCTGATTCAGATTCAGGTTCAATTTGCTTTACAAGAGTTTGCATAGGTAATACTTTATTTCTTCTATCAGGATGCCCATAATATCAGATCATCTCTTTTTTTGTGTGATGTTAGCAACTACTGATGTTCAATACTGTGATCGATTATTTTACTAGAGGCTAGCACAATGGCAAAGTTCTCTCATTTCTTTTTCATACAATAACTACAATCCTTTTGTAGGATAAATTTTCCTTTATCTATAGTTTGGTTACCCAATTGTAGAGTCTGTGAAGGAAAGAGAGGATAAATACATGATTTTTTTTCTTCACTTGTTTTTTAAAAGAATGAGTTGGTTTCCTAGGATGCTCTAATTTGTTTTGGTATCATTATGAATTCATTGAGTTAAACATATTTGAAGAACTTGAATTTTTCCAGTTAATATTTGTATTAATGCTCAAATCATCTCACCTTAGCCAGTGGTAAGCTTTTTTAAATTGACAAATAAAAACTGCATATATTTAAGGTATACAACATAAGCCAGGCACAGAAAGATAAATATTCCATGATGTTTTGATATACGTATACATTGTGGAATGGCTGAATTGAGTTAATTAACATATGTGCTACCTCACATGTTTATCATTGTTTCTTGGTGAGAACACTTAAAATTTACTCTTTTGGCAATTTTCAAGTACACAATGTATTAACTAGTCACTGTCACTTACAAAATATCTCTTTAACTATTCCTCCTGTCCAACTGAAATTTTGTATCCTTTGACCAATATCTTCCCAATTCCCCCACACCTCAGCCTCTGGTAACCACCATTCTACTCTCTCTGTTTACATGAGTTTGACTTTTTTAAATTCCACATTGCTATGGTTTGAATGGTGATGTCGCCTCCAAAATTCATATTGAAACTTAATAGCCATGCAACAATATTAAGTGTGGCCTTAGAGAGCCCTTATAAATGGGATTAGCATCCTTATAAAGGGCTTGAGGTAGAAGGAAGAGTTCTCTTGCTCCTGCACTCTTCTGCCATATAAGGACACAGTGTTCCTTCCCTCCAAAGTATGCACCAAATTCCATCTTGGAAGTGGAGACCAAGCCCTCACCAGACACCAAACCTGCCAACACCTTAATCTCAGATTTCCCAGCCTCCAGAACTGTGAGAAATAAATTTCTGTTGTTTGTAAATTACCCAGTCTGTGCTATGTTGTTATAGCAGCATGAAACAGATTGAGATACACATATAAATCAGATCATGTGGTATTTATTTTTCTGTGCCTGACTTATTTAATTTAACAGCATGTCCTCCAGGCTCATCCATGTTATCACAAATTACAGTATTTCCTTCTTTTTAAAGGCTGAATAGTATTCCATCACATATATATATCACATTTTCTTTATCCATTTATCCATTGATAGACCCCTAGGTTGATTCCAAATCTTAGCTATTGTGAATAATGCTGCAATAAACATGGGGGTGCAGATATTTTCTTTTTAAATATCTATTTAACATATCGATTTCAATTCCTTTGGATATATACCCAGCAGTGGAATTACTGGGTCAGATGATAGGTCTATTTTTAATTTTTTGAGGAGCCTCCATACTATTTTCCGCAATGGTTGTACTAATTTACATTCCCACAACAATGTACAAGAGTTCCCTTTTCTCCACATCCTCACCAACACATTATCTTTTGTCTTTTTTGATAATAGTCATTCTAACAGGTGCGAGGTGGTAAGTGGGAAGCTTTTCAAGTTGGCTCCTGTGTGTGATTGTGAGATGACCTCAACAGAATTTAATAGCTCCTTGCCTCCTATATAACAAGACATTTCTTGTTCATCTTGTATATTTCTTGTTGCAGACCTCAAATCAGCTATTTCTTCTAAAAGTTTTGGTTCCTTTTATTGGAAAAAGTGTCTGGAAACTACAATCTGGGTGTTAACAGTATAACTACTCTTAAAAGACATGAATTTTCTCACGTCTTTTGAATGCCATAAGGAATTTTCTTCAAACTGTATACAGTCCTAAATACAATTGATTATTTAAGAATTCATGGCCAGGTATAGTGGCCCACGCCTGTAATCCCAGCACTCTGGGAGGCTGAGGCGGGAGGACCGCTCAAGGTCAGGAGTTTGAGACCAGCCTGAGCAAGAGTGAGATCCCTATCTCTACTAAAAATAGAAAGAAATTAGCCGGACAACTAAAAATATATAGAAAAAATTAGCCAGGCATGGTGGCGCATGCCTGTAGTCCCAGCTACTCAGGAGGCTGAGGCAGAAGGATTGCCTGAGCCCAGGAGTCTGAGGTTGCTGTGAGCTAAGCTGATGCCACGGCTCTCTAGCCAGGGCAACAGAGTGAGACTCTGTCTCAAAAAAAAAAAAAAAAAGAATTCATTATCTGCAGCCTGAGCAAGAGTGAGACCCCCATCTCTGCAAAAAATAGAAAATTAGTTGGGCACGTTGGTGCACACCTATAGGCACAGCTACTCTGGAGGTTGAGGCAGGAGGATCACTTGCGCCCAGGAGTTTGAGGTCACAGTGAGCTATGATCTGGCCACTGCACTCTAGCCTGGGAGACAGAGGGAGACCCTGTCTCAAAAAAAAAAAAAAGAAAGAAAGAAAGAATTCATTATCTGTATCTCTTGCTTCTTATAGCTGCTTATGTGTCTGTGTCCTTTCTGAGGACAGGAGTTTGAGAGCCATAACCTCTTCATGACTAGTACCCTAGCCCAAAGTTTGTAGCATGCTAGACACTAACAATATATTCACTGAATGAGAAAAGTCAGGCTTTAGATTCTGAAAGAAATTACCAAAAAATGAGTTTCAGAAATATAAGAAGAAATGGGAGCATAATTCTAATTACTCAGTAGCCTCCAAAAACATTATTTTAATAGATTCTACATTTTCTTTGATGTGTAAGTTCACATGTTTGTTTAAAAAGGAATTACTTTACGTTACAGACCTATTCTGTATTTTGAAAAGAGCATTTCTGTGAAAAGATAGAAGCCTTGATTTCCTATTTTAGGTAATCCTCACTGGAGCATCTCAACCTAGAATGACTGTTAAATAGAGACAATCAAGGACAAGGCAGGTCCGGGACAGCTGGCAGTGTGGACAGCTGTGCTGAGAGTAATGGAGATCCAGCCCTCCCTGTTGGGAAGGGACTGGCAGTGGCGGGGTGCACGGCTGGTTGGCTGAGACTGGAGGCATTTGGTTGGCTGGCTGGGGAAGCACATGGATGGAATGTGCCTGTGAAGCTGCACATTGGCCCTGGACAGTTTGGAGCCTTTGACTGGGAGGGGTAGGATCTAAGGGACAGGAACAGAGGGCTTTGAGGGGAAGGTGAGTAGGATGGTAGAGGAGGATCTGGCTCTTGTCAGGGGACAGGGAAAAAATGGGCAAAAACAGTTGGCCTTTTTTCCTCTGTCTCTCTCCAATTCCTCATCCAGCTTTTTGCTGAATTTTGCTCATGCAAACCCCTTCTTTGCCCTTTATCCAGCTGCTCCCTTACTCTCTCTTCTATTCCTCTTTATAGCCAATAGTTTCTTTCTCTAGTAGCCCTTAATTGGCCATAACTTTCAATAGAAGAATGACATTTTTCATTACTTACAGCAAAAATCCAACTCTGGCTACCTCCAGCAAAAGACAGGTTATTGCAAGAAAGTTGGTAGCTACAAGAATCAATAGGCAAGCTAAGAGAATGGGCCTTGGAAATTGCCAGGATCCAGGGTAGCTCTAAAGACTAGAAAGCAAAGGATTGGTTTCCTAGCAGGAGCAATCTGGTCAAGGAAGTTGCTGCTGGGATAAGCTACTTGTCAAAATCTCAATGACCTTGCTCTGCCAGGTCATAAGAGAAGGATCTTCTGAAGGAAAAGGCAGACCACTGGATTTACTCTGCCACTGAGAATATACACAACAGAGAAGTGTTTGGAAATTGGCAGTGCCTGCCCAAAAGATGATTTTTTTTACTCAGACATCAACTTGTCATTATTATTATTATAATAAATTAGTGATTCAATTCTGTGATTTCTTTATTGAATTTTTGAAGGTAATGCTCTCTGTTTCTTTAAAACAACTTTTTAAATTCAAAACTCATGTCCTGGTTTGGTTTGTTTCCTCCTGTGAGTCAGTGACCTTAAGAATACAAATCTGCTCAGCCCTGGACTGAGGCCAGGAGTAAACATCCTTTACTAAGATTAGCTTACCCTGAAAAAATGCTCTTTTCACCACCCACCCCAAGTCCTTTCACTATTCTCTCCCCCTCTAGAAATAATTAGCCATTGAAACCAAGTGAGTTTTTTTTCAACTTATTATGAAATATTTCATAATATACAAATATAGAGAGAATGGTATAATAAACCTCCTTGAGCCAACTTCAACAAATCGTCTCTACTCACACACTCTCACATACATGCACACACCCACACACAATTTTGTTCTCCTCAGGAGAATGATTCTAAAGCCAACTGCAGATATCAACAAATGTAGAGAAAACAGAAAGGAAGAGCAGCTGTGCCCAAACCCAAATACTCCAGAATGCTTGCACACAAAGTAAAATCATCCTTACTTTGGCCACTAGGAGCAGCCCTTCCTCGTGTGCCTGTTCCTTTCCCTACTGAGCAGTTTCGGTGTGAGCATGCCCAACCCATCTACCTACAAAGTCAATAGTCAACTGTCCTCTTCCCCTTATGGAAACAGATATACAGGCCATTGAGAGAAGTTACTCCAACTATGTATGGTATTCAATTTTGTCAATTTTACAAATAAATGAGCCCCTGTGGTAGGCAGAATAATGCTCCTACAAAGATATCCATGTCCTAATTCCCAGAACCTGTGAATATATTATGTTACATAGCAACAGGGTATTAAGGTTGCAATTGAAATTAAGGTTGCTGTTCAGCTGACCTTAAGATAGGGAGATTATTCTGGATTGTCTGGGTGGGCCCAATTTAATCACAAGGTCCATAAAAGTGGAAGAGCAAGACAGAGAAGATCAGAGTGATCTGAGATGTAACATGGATTTGACCTAGCATTGCTAGCTTTGATGATAGAGGAAGGGGCCATGAGCCAAGGAGTGTGGGCAGCTTCGAGAAGCTGGAAAGGAAAGGAAATGAATTGTCATCTTAGAACCTCCAGAAAGGAACACAACACTGCCAAAATCTTGAGTTTAGTCCAATGAAACATGTTAAATTTCTAACCCACAAAATTGCAGGATAATGAATTTTCATTGTTTTAAATTGCTAACTTTGTAGCAATGTATTAATATTACATTATCTGTAGAAAACTAATACAACCCCAAGGACAAAAAACATTAGCGTGACAGAATTAGCATGATAAATAAACAAATGACCTCTTGGAGAATGACTGAAATGAGAGTTCTGATCTGGGAGATAGTTATAAATTTAAGTATTACAATTGACTGCCGTTTCCATTTTCTAAAACAAAAATAAAGCCACTATAGGTCAACAAGTTTATAGTAACAAAAAAGAATAAAAAAAGAAAAGATCCAGCATTGGCACTCAGCTAGTTGTAGGATCTTAGACTACCAGCCTTTCTGAAGCAGTTTCATTGTATATAAAGTGAGGTTAATAACTGCCCTGATTAATGCAGTGTTGATTGAATTAAATGTCTGTACAGCAAGTGCTACACAAACATGAGGTATTTTTTAATTATTATTATTGCTAGCTTGTGGCTAAACCAACAGTGGGGGGACCACCTAAACAATCATAGATGTTCTCTGTGATTTGGGGACCATCCAAATGATGTCGTCATCACATTTCATACTGTATACTCAATAAATATTATTGGCAGACATATAGTATGTTGTTTAAAAGCTTAAGCTATGGATTCAGACAGACATGAAGCCTATCTCTGTATGCCATTAGGTAAATTATTTAAATTCCTCATCTGTAAAATGTGAATAGAGTTGTTGTAAGAATTAAAATGAGTTAATGTCAATAAAGCATCTACCTAGCACAGGGCCTAGCATATATCAAAGACTCAAATAATGGTAGCTATCATCATTAATATACATTAATCATTATTAATAGCAAACACTTGACATCAATAGGATGTCAACCACTTTTGATCATTTAAGGAATTTTTACACATATTTCATTTGATTAGCACAGCCTTCTTCAGAAAGAAGAGCAAGAACTAGTTCCACCTGAAAAGACTTATAGGGAGCTACTATAGCTAGAATAGTCTAGGAAGAAATTTTCTTTTCCTCCAATCAATAATACGAGATGACTAGCAGGAAATAAATAATGAGGATCTTCAATATATTTTATTCTTAAATAGCATTCAGTAGAAAGACTGTGGCTTACTAGAAGAGGAGAATTCAAATGGATTTAAAAGAGCCAAACCTAGAACGTGGAAATATTCTGGTGCAGGCCATTCAATGAAGGAAGGTCAAAGAGGCAAAAATCTCCCACCAAGTATGTTTGATCAGATTTTAGAGGATAAATCATGATAGGATCTACAAGAGGAGTTGGAGCCATTACAAAATAAAGATCTGTATTTTTTCTCAGTATCCAAAAGAAAAGCAGAGGATAAAAATAAACCTTACGTGTGATCACTTTAAATAAGACATTTGGAATGTCTTATTTCCTCCCATTGCCTCATGGGAAAGTTTTCTGTGAGTTGCTTGGATTTTCATCGGCTGAAAATAATAAAAGTCAAATAAGAATATAAGTTTTTTAAGAAAAAAATGAACTACATTGGGAGGATTTTTTAAAAGATGGCTTTACGGGCCGGGTGCGGTGGCTCACACCTGTAATCCTAGCTCTCTGGGAGGCCAAGGCGGGTGGATTGTTTGAGCTCAGGAGTTGGAAACCAGCCTGAGCAAGAGCGAGACCCCGTCTCTACTAAAAATAGAAAGAAATTAATCGGACAGCTAAAAATACATAGAAAAAATTAGCTGGGCATGGTGGCTCATGCCTGTAGTCCCAGCTGCTTGGGAGGCTGAGGCAGAAGGATCGCTTGAGCCCAGGAGTTTGAGGTTGCTGTGAGCTAGGATGACACCACGGCACTCTAGCCCGGGCAACAGAGTGAGACTCTGTCTCAAAAAAAAAAAAAAAAAAGGATGGTTTTACCACTGGTATGGAGAAATCAACTACTGGTTCAAAACCAGTATAGGTATGTGTCAGACAGCTACTGACATGATACCAATGATATTTTTCTTCTTTTTTTCTCCTTTCTTTCCTCCTGCCTCCCCTCTTCCCTCCCTCCCTTTTTTTCTGCATTCCTTCCTTTTTTCTTGCTTTGACTTCTTCCCTCCCACTCTCCCTTCCTTCCTTAATGAATTAACTCAGCACCCTTTCATCCATTAGAATCAGCTCAAGCCCAGCCACCTTCTCTGAGAAGTCTTTTCAGCCCCTGGTGTGTAACCCTATTATAATCTTATCATACATCACTGTTACCATTTTGTTTTAGTAATATATGCAACCCGAATGTCCTTATAGAAGAATAGTTAAATACATTTAAAAACATGTTTTTGAAAAATATTTAATGTCATGAGAAAGTGTTAAGTGAAAAACCAGAATTTAACTGTGTATAATATATTTGTATATACATTTAAAGAAGTGACAAGGCTATACACCATATTGTTCATTGTGATTGCTCCTGTAAAAGGGTAAGTAGGACAAGAAGAAGCAAATTTTATTTTTTACTTCATACACTTTTAAATTGGTTGAAGGGATTTCTTTCCCCAATAATATTGCTTTTGGATTTTAAAACCAAACTTCTACAAAATAGATGAAAAAAATTTTACCAACATAACAACAAGTCAAATCCAGCAATACGTAAAAAAAAACATACATCATGACCAACTGAGGATTATCGTAGGAATGCAAGGTTAGTTTAATGTTTGAAAACTAAACAATACAATTCACTGTATTAACAGAATAAAGGAGAAAATGATATGATTATTTTAGTAGGTATAGAAAAAGCATTTGATAAAATTCAACATTATGATTTCATCATCAGTTTTTATAAAATCTCCACAAGTTAGAAATGAAAGAAACTTCCACAATCTGATAAAGAATATCTATAAAATACCGATATTTAACATCATACTTGGTCAGGCATGGTGGCTCAGGCCTGTAATCCTAGCGCTCTGGGAAGCTGAGGCAGGAGGATCACTTGAGCTCAGGAATTCAAGCAAGAGCGAGATCCCGTATCTACTAAAAATAGAAAAAATTATCCTGGCACGGTGGTGTGCACCTGTAGTTCCAGCTACTCAGGAGGCTGAGGCAGGAGGATCACTTGAGCCCAGGAATTTGAGGTTGCTGTGAGCTAGGCTGACACCATAGCACTCTAGACCAGGCAACAGAGTGAGATTCTGTGTCAAAAAAAAAAAAAAAGATCATACTTAATGGCAAAATAGCAAATGTTTCCCCTTAAGATGTAAAAACAAGGCAAGGATGTCTACTCTCGACACTTCTAGTCAGCATTGTATTAGAGACTTTAGACAGTGCAATAAAGTAAGAAAAATAAATAAAAACATAAATAAATATATTTGTAAGATCTTCAGCAAAAGTAAATACATGAACCAATATAAAATTCAGTCTTATTGTAATTTTGGTTTGTAACTCCACTTCTTACTTCCTATAGGATTTAAAAGACAAATGCATAAAAATTAATTATAAATCTATGTTAATGGGTGCACAATGTATAAAGATGTAATTTGTGATATCAGTAACATAAAGGCAGGATAGAGCTGTATAGGAATAGAGTGTACGTGATTGAAGTTAGATTGTTATAAATTCAAAATAGATTGTTATAACTTTATTATATGTAATTTCCTATAGTAATCATAAAGAAAATATCTATAGAATACACTCAAAAGGAAATGAGAAGGTAATCAAAATGGGTCACTACAAAAAATCAACTAAATGCAAAGGCAGGCAGTAATGGATGAAATGGGGGGAAAAAAAGCTATGACATAGAGAAAATAAATAACAAAATGGTAAAAGTAAGGTCTTACTTATCAGTAATTAGAAGCTACAACATGGATAAATCTTGAAAACTTTATGACAAGTGAAACAAGCCAGATAAAAAA
Source organism: Propithecus perrieri (assembly GCA_963574695.1). NCBI lineage: Eukaryota > Metazoa > Chordata > Mammalia > Primates > Indriidae > Propithecus > Propithecus perrieri. The sequence goes on from CAUYRB010041723.1 coordinate 10,467, forward strand.
GGGCAAATATTGTGTGGTTCCACTTATATGAGCTATCTAGAAAAGTCACGTTCATAGAGAAAGAAAGTACACTAGTGGTTACCAGGGGATGGAGTGAGGGGAGAACAGGGAGTTGCTGTTTAATGGGCACAAAGTTTCAGTATGGGATAATAAAAAAGTTTTGGAAATGGATGGTGGTCATGGTTGTGCAACAATGTGAATATACTTAATTCTACTAAATTGTACACTCAAAAAAGAGTTAAAATTGTAAACTTTACGTTATATACATTTTACCATAACTTCTTTTTTAAAAAATGAAATATTGGAAATTAGCAAATTAAATCCCTCCCCATTTCCACCAGCATATGACTTTTTTCCGTTCATTTTTTCACTTTTTTGAGCAGGTAGATTCTGATGTATTCTTTTTTGTTTTGTTTTGTTTTGTTTTGTTTTTTGTTTGTTTCTAGTTCCACTGTTCTCATAGGGAAGAAAAATTCTAATGTATTCTAATGCTCTGTTGCGGGGGGGGGAATCATATGACTAAGAGGACAAATTAAAAATCTAGACTTATCTAGAAAACAAAAAAGTCTTCCACTGACATATTTATGATGTTGAAAACATGAAAACCATAGAAGAGAATAATAGAGTTGTAATTAGATCTAATAAAGCACCCAGTGAAGCACTGAATACTATTGTCAGGAATACTATGTCCTTGCCCAAGGCATTCACATTCTCTTCATCAGGGAGACATATTAAAGATGGTTTTGCATTATTATCTGAGGTTACTAGAAAGAAAAATCACCACATATAAGCATTACTTATCATTTGCTTCACCCCCACGTCATTGTCAAACTGTGAAAAGCTAAGGCTACAAATTGTCATTCTTAATAGCTATATAGCATCCCATTTTGTTGTTCCCTTTTAATTGAATATTTGGATTGAATCCAGTTTTTTTTCATTATTATTGATATAAACAATCCTACTCTAAATAAAAAAAGTGCTAAATATATTTCACTGTGCATACAGTATGGTCTCAAATTCATATATAAAAAAACAATCTATACCTATGTGCATAGTCATTGCCTCCCAATACTCATTCCATCTCTAATTACTGTGTAGCAGCTACATGGTTTTAATGGGACTGACAACTCCCTCAGCCAACCAGGGTTGCCATACCCCTTGCCATATTGATTAGTTCACATAATCCTGACCCAAACGCATAGAATTGGTTGATTTAGAAGTAAGCACCTGACCTATTCTAAGTAGTGAAGCTTAGGAATCTTTTATAATAGCTCTGAGAGGTCTCTCTGTGGATGTGAACAAGGATACATGTAGCCCCAGATGCTACCAGCAGCCATCTTGTGACCCCAGAAGATGACTAGAGAATAAAACTAGCACACAGGGAGAACAGAGCTAAAATTCTCCCAGAGAAATAAAATCAGGATACTGATTGAACCACACCTAAATTTGGCCTTAACTCTGGACTTAAAAAAAAATTTTATACATAGAGACAAATGTAGAAAATAATATAACAAACACCTCTGTATCCTCACTGTGTTTTATCATATTTTAATTACGTTACTTATTTGCCTCAGGAATAAGATTTTTTTCTATTGCCTTTTCTAATCAGTATACAGAAATACTATGGACTTTTGTGGATTGATCAGTCTAGAAATGCTATTGAAGTCTCTAATTGATTCTGTTAGTTTGAAACATTTCTTGGGTTTTCTACACAGATAATCATATTTATGCAAATTACACAGTTTATTCTCTTCCTAATTCTTATACACCCTGTATTGGATATCTTCGGTTCACTACTCCTGACCTCTTTGCCTAGTTTCACTTAGATGCAACCTGACAGTACCTCACTATGTCCTAGAAATTCTTCTTGCCTTGGGACTTTGCTCAGCAGCACTCACATACAGACAACCAAAAGTGGGGTGAGGGGGTGGGGGTTAATGCTCCATGAGGAAGTCCTTGACAGATGGGGAATTGGGGCAAATGGAAAAGTGCTTTCCCCTTTCCTCTATGCAGACAGTTCTGAGATGCATTTCATAAGGCTTCTGAGACAGTCCTACCAGCTCAAGCAACCAGTATCTATAGCAGACATTTCCTATTTCTTTTTCAGAACTCACCGCATTAGCCAAATTCTTTCTATGATGTTGGCTGAAGTGGCTATAGCAGTCGTGGTTGTCTTATTTCTGACTTTAATAGTAGTGCCTCCAGTAAAAGAGGTATATGGATGACTTTCTTGGAATAGGCATAAAACATGAATATTTGTGTCCCCATGTGAATGCTCACCAAAGGGCAACCACTGTGGACGGACAAAGAGGCTTCTTTTAGTCAGCCTGGTTCCCCACACGTAAAGTAGCCATAGTGGCAGGGGTCGATACTATGGCGTTCCCCTCTCTAAGGCTGGCTACCACCATTACTGGATGCCTAATGTGCCAACAGCAGAGACCAACCCTGAGTCTCCAATATAGCACCATTCCCCAGGAACAATCAGGCAACCACCTGGTGGCAGATTGATTATATCGGGCTCCTTGCATCCTGGAAAGGGAAGTGATTTGTCCTCATGTGAACAATTATTCTGAATTTGGATTAGCTTTCCCTGCCAGAATATGTACTAGCCAGTACCATCTGTACTTGTGGAATACCTTATTTATGGGCATGATATTCCATATAATGTTACTTCTAATCAAGAAACTCATTTCACAGCAAAAGAAGAGCAGCAATGGACTCATTCCCATGAAATTCACTGAGTCTTACTAGGTAACTCATGACCAGGAGACAGGTCGTGGTAACTTAGCTGGTACCAAGCCTATTGAAAACTCAGTTACAGATGGTACCATTTAGTGGACAACATCCTAAAAGGGTTGATTCTATCTTACAAAATGCCATATATGTGTATGTATATATATGTATATGTAGATGTATGGTAACTCAGATGGCCCTGCTTCTCCTGTCAGTCCAGGATGAAGTGATTCCCCTCATCCTTTTCTATCTAACAACTCAATTACAGGACTTTTCCTTCTCATCCCCACAACTCTGAGCCCTGTTGGTTGAGAAGTGTTTGTGGCAACAACAATGGCTTCCTTGAATGGGAAGTTAAAACATGCACCTGGCCACGTGTGGCTTCTCCTGTCATTGAAACGAAGGTCACAGAAGGACAGTATTCAATTGCTAAGGTGACTGCATAGAAAAAACAATTCTAGGCAATAAAAACAAAATGGGAGGTATCAATTTACCAGACATCAAACTTTATCATAAGGCTGTATAATCAAAACAGCTTGGTACTGGCACAAAAATAGAGCCATTGACCAGTGGAACAGAACTGAGAACCCAGATATAAAACCATCCTCATATAGCCACCTAATTTTTGACAAAGCAGAAAAAAACATACACTGGGCAAAAGAATCCGTATTCAATAAATGGTGCTGGGAAAACTGGATAGCCACATGTAGAAGACTGAAACAGGATCCACACCTTTCACCTCTCACAAAAATCAACTCACGCTGGGTAACAGATTTAAACCTAAGGAGTGAAACTATTAGAATTCTAGAGGA